>JAOEGL010000014.1:21546797-21557733 GCA_034509955.1 Urosaurus nigricauda | reverse complement strand
CAAGGTGACACAAATAAGCAAATTCAATCTACTATGGAAATATCTTGACAAGAAAACTTCCATTAAAAGCCTGCCTTTTAAGAGTAGGCCTCAATTTATATACAAAGCAATTTAGCCTCAGTTTGAGGGAAGGTTTTCGCCTCAAGCGATTATTCTCATTGTAGCAAGGCCTAAGCTTTCACAACTCATTCATTTATACGTTTTATGTCATGTTTCAAGCAATGTTTACCTCAGGATTTTCAGGTTTTTAATCACTGTAGCGAGGCCTAGCTTTCACAAGACCCTTATTTATACATTTTATGTCATGTTTCAAGCAACTTTTACCTCAGGATTTTCAGAATGTTTGGCAACAGTTTTGTTGGTAAAAGTGCGATGGCTTCACTGTCAAGAGTAGGCCTCGTTTATACGAAAGTCTGAGGGAAGGTTTTCCACCTCTCTGAGGTGAATTTTATAATTGTAGCAAGGCCTAGCTTTCAGAACTCATATATATATATATATATGTCATGTTTCAGGCAATGTTTACCTCAGGATTTTGAGAATGTTTGGCAACAGTTACTTTGGTAAAAGTGCCATGGCTTCACTGTCAAGACTAGGCCTCATTCATACAAAGTAACTTTTCCACAGTGTGACAGAAACTTTATACTTCTCTGAGGCAATTTTTAATCACTGTAGCAAGGCCTAGCATTCACAAGACCCTTATTTATACATTTTATGTCATCTTTTGGTCATCTTTTACCTCAGGATTTTTAGGTTCTCCACAGCAATGCGACAGAAATGAGCAAATTTAGTGTTCAAACTCACAAACAAAGCATATAAAGAACAATAACAAATTTTTTGTTAAGAAAACCCCGTTAAGAGTTTGCCTTAAGAGTAGGCCTCATTTATACAAAGTAACTTAGCCTCAGTCTGAGGGAAAATTTATATTTCTCTGAGGTGGTTTTTATAACCGTTGCAAGGCCTACCTTTCATAAGACACTGATTTATACATTTTGTCATGTTTCAGGCAAGATTTACCTCAGGATTTTAAAGTTCTCCACAGCAATGCAACAGAAATAAAGAAATCAAATGTTCAGCCACACAAATGATGAACAATTATATAAATAATAAAAAAATGGGAATTTGGGCAGAAAGAAAGCCAAAGTGAAGACGAATAAAGAATAATAAAGAAGGGAGGCAGAGTTAAGGAACCCTGGCTTCAAATTTATGCCAAATTAGGAAAATATGAGGCCATTATCCGACATCTTAAATACTGAGGTAAAGGGATTAATCTGGCCAGATAAGAGTTTCTGGTGTATGTGTGTCCTTAGAGTAGCAAATTAATTATTATTTTATTCATAACCCATTTAAACGATTCTTTATTCATCTTCACCTTGGCTTTGTCTCTGCCTCAGTTCCCATTTTTTAACATTCTTTATTTCTTGGTTGCTACTTTGTGAGCTTGGATATTGGATTTCTTCTATCCTGAGGTAAAAGTTGCCTGAAACACGACATAAAATTTATAAATAAGTGTCTTGTGAAAACTAGGCCTTGCTAAAGTGATTGAAAATTGCCTCAGAGAAGTACAGTATAAAGTTTCCCTCAGACAGGCAAAGTTACTTTCTACAAATGAGGCCTACTCTTGAGAGTGAAGCCATCATATTTTTACCAAAGTAACTGTTGCCATATGATCTCAAAATCCTGAAGTAAACGTTGCCTGAAACGTGGAATAAAATGTATAAGTGAGTTGTGAAAGCTAGGCCTTGCTACAGTTATAAAAATCACCTCAGAAAGGTGAAGTTTGCCTCAGACTGAGGTGAAGTCACTTTGTATAAATAAGGCCTACTCTTAAGGCAAACTTTTAATGGGGTTTTTGTGCCCGGAAGACGTCGACTTATGGCCAATATTTTCCTGATTCAACTTAAATTTGAAGCCACTTTTCTTTGACTATGCCTCCCTTCTTTATTATCTTTCACTTGTTTTCCCTTTTGTTACCACTTTATATACTTTGTTTGTGCTCATTTCATCACATTGCTGTGGAGAACCTAAAAATCCTGAGGTAAATCTTGCCTGAAACATGACAAAATGTATAAATCAGTGTCTTATGAAAGGTAGCCCTCGCAACGGTTATAAAAATCACCTCAGAGAAATATAAAGTTTCCCTCAGACTGAGGGTAAGTTACTTTGTATAAATGAGGCCTACTCTTGACAGTGAAGCCATCGCACTTTTACCAACGAAACTGTCGCCAAACAATTTCAAAATCCTGAGGTAAACATTGCCTGAAACATGACATAAAATGTATAAATAAATGAGTTGTGAAAGCTTAGGCCTTGCTACAATGAGAATAATCGCTTCAGAGAGGTGAAAACCTTCCCTCAAACTGAGGCTAAGTTGCTTTGTGTATAAATTGAGGCCTACTCTTAAGGCAGGCTTTTAATGGGGGTTTTCTTGTCAACATACGTCCAGAGTAAGTTGGATTTGCTTATTTGTGTCACGTTGGTGTGGAGAACCTAAAAAATCCTGAGGTAAAAGTTGCCTGAAACGTGACATAAAACGTATAAATCGGTGTGTTGCGAAAGCTAGGCCTCACTACAATGAGAAAAATCACCTCAGAGAGTATAAAAGGTCATTTTTGTATAAAACGAGGCCTACTCTTGATTAGTGATGCCTTCACACATTTTACAAAGAAACTCAGGGCAGTGTCTCGGACTACAACTCCCACAATCCCCTTCCGTCGTGGCCAAGATGGCTATAATAATCGGGCGACAACATTATCCGCCATTTTTGTACTCTAGGTTGCCAATATCTGTTGGTATTTATATGGCTGAGGGGGATTCAAAGAGGACGACTTTTCATTGGTTGGTTTGTTGGACAGGGTCTGATTGGTCCGTGGCTGTCGGCCAATGAGGCGGCCGGTTTCAGGGGCTTGCGTCCGATTGGCTGAAGGGTCCGGGCCGGGAGGGTATAAAAGGGGGCCCCCAAACTGGGCAGAGGCCATTCGGAGCCGAGCCTCCGAGAGAAGAAGAGCTGAAATCCCTGAAGGCGGAAGAAGAGAAGGAGCTGAAGAAGGAAGGAAGGAAGAAGGAAGGCTGGAAGAAGAAGAATAATCCCTGAAGGAAGGAAGGAAGGAAGGAAGGTGGAAAGGAGGCAGAAGAAAGGCTGGAATCAATGAAGGCAAGGCCTCAAAATGGCTCCTGCGGAAGGCTCTGGAAGCAGAGGAAGACCAAATGGCCTCCGTCCCTCTGAAGGGCTTCATCCTGGACCAGAAAGAAGACTGAGGAAAAGCGACTCAGAGCTTCAGCTTCAAACAAAATGGCGGCCGAATACAAAAGTCCTATAGAGCCCCTTAATTCCGTCTCCTGTGTCTTTCTTTGAGGGGCTTAATGGAGTTGTATGGGGATCAATTAATGGGTGGTTATATGACTAAAGGTATATATGGCCATTCATTAATAGCTTTGGTCTCTATAGAAACAACTTGGTGGTGCTTTTTAATCTGGTGTTAATACAAAATGGTGGCACGACGGTGGTTTGTGTCTTTGGGTTTTGGGGAAAGCCTGGGGTTTAGTCTTTCGCAAAATGGGAAACTAAAAGGTAAATCATTACATTACATTATAAGGTTTTATGTTACAAGGTTTCTTAGGTTTTAAAGCCAGGCTTAACACACACTCAATATAATAAAAACCATATTAGCCTTTATGAGGAGATTGTATAAGGTTTCAAGAGGTAAACCCAGGCCTGACATTATATAAATTAAATATAAATAATCAAACATGGTTGCCTACCTTACAAGGTCCTTAGGTTTTAAGAGGCCTAACATATATATAAAATATAATTTAAAAACATGGCAACCTAACAGCTCCTATTGGGTTTAAAGAGGTATCCTAGGCCTAACATATGCACACAATATATATATATATAAAATAATAAACTGTGGTATTATGGTATTATAATAGAGTTCCTTGAATTTATATAAAAAGCACAAATCGCAACAAGCCAAAAGGTATAAATAAGTGTCTTGTCAAAGCTAGGCCTCACTAAAGGTAAAAATCTGAAAATCTTGAGGTAAATTTTGCCTGAAACGGGACATAAAATGTATAAATAAGTGTCTTGTGAAAGTTAGGCCTCGCTAAAGGTAAAAATCTGAAAATCCTGAGGTAAATTTTGACTCAAATGGGACATAAAATGTATAAATAAAGTGTCTTGTGACAGCTAGCCCTTGCTAAGGTAAAAATCTGAAAATCCTGAGGTAAACTTTGACTGAAATGGGACATAAAATCTATAAATAAATGTCTTGTGACAGCTAGGCCTTGCTAAACGTAAAAAATCTGAAAATCCTGAGGTAAATTTTGTCTGAAATGGGACATAAAATGTATAAATAAAGTGTCTTGTGACATCTAGGCCTTGCTAAAGGTACAAATCTGAAAATCTTGAGGTAAATTTTGTGTCTTCTGAAAGCTAGGCCTTGCTAAAGGTAAAAATCTGAAAATCCTGAGGTAAATTTTGCCTGAAATGGGACATAAAATGTACAAATAAGTGTCTTGTGAAAGCTAGGCCTTGTTAAAATGAAATCCTGAGGTAAATTTGGCCTGAAACTGGATATAAAATGTTTAAATAAAGTGTTTTGTGAAAGCTAGGCCGCGCTAAAGGTAAAAACCTGAACATCCTGAGGTAAATTTTGCCTGAAACCGGACATAAAATGTATAAATAGGTGTTTTGTGACAGCTAGGCCGTGCTAAAGGTAAAAACCTGAAAATCCTGAGGTAAATTTCACCTGAAACGGGACATAAAATGTATAAATAAGTGTCTTGTGAAAGCTATGCCTTGTTAAAATGAAATCCTGAGGTAAAATTTGCCTGAAACGGGACATAAAATGTATAAATAAGTCTTTTGTGAAAGCTAGGCCTTGCTAAAGTTAAAAATCTGAAAATCCTGAGGTAAATTTTGACTGAAACAGGACATAAAATGTATAAATAAATGTTTTGTGAAAGCTAGGCCTCGCTAAAGGTAAAAATCTGAAAATCCTGAGGTAAATTTTGACTGAAACAGGACATAAAATGTATAAATAAATGTTTTGTGAAAGCTAGGCCTCGCTAAAGGTAAAAATCTGAAAATCCTGAGGTAAATTTTGACTGAAACGGGACATAAAAGGTATAAATAAGTGTCTTGTTTGACCCTTGAAGGACTGGACAGCGTCCCTTCGCCGCAAACGGCGATCAAGCTTCCTAACGCTAACGAGACTCGGCTCTAATCCCGCTAATCGGTTCCCGGGGATTAAAATAATTAGCGAGGAAGGCGACGGAGGCATGGCCTCTCTTTACCTCTTCGTAAAACTTCAGTTGCGGGACGCCTCCGTCGACGTCCGTCTCGCAAAAGTCCTTGAAGAGCAAGAAACCTGGAGGAACAATAAATAGATTGGAATTAAGATTAAAAAGATCTAGTGTTCTATGTATTCCTGCATGTCATTCTATGTATTCCTGCATGGCAGAAGAGGGTTGGACTATAGGGCCCTTTGTAGCCCCTTCCGACTCTTGTGTTCTATGTATTCCTGCATGTCATTCTATGTATTCCTGCATGGCAGAAGAGGGCTGGGACTATATATGGCCCTTAGTAGTCCTTCCGACTCTAGTGTTCTATGTATTCCTGCATGACAGAAGGTATATTCTATGTATTCCTGCATGGCAGAAATCCCTCCGTCGACACTTTCCCACACGTTTGCGTCGAGCAGCAATGCGTTAAATTTGTTGCTGCAGAGGAGACGATTCCCAGCGAAACGCGGCGGCGAGGAATGCGGGTCTAAAACAAACATGGCCTCCGTTAAGCCGCCGTCTTAATCCCCGCCTTGGGAAACGGCGCGGACGGTTTTTCCCAACGACTGTAGTAAAGTAGGAGTAACAGGGACAGTTATTAGACCCAAGTATAGTAGGGTCTAGGCGAGTAGCAGTTCCAAAATTATCTACTGCTACCAACTAGTACTCCCAACTACTGTAGTAAAGTAGGAGTAGTAACTACTGTAGTAAAGTACGAGTAGTAAAGTAGGAGTACCAGCAACATTTAGTAGACCCAACAATGATAGGCTTTAGGAGTGTAGCGATCCCAACTACAACTAGGAGGAATTTACACCTCGCTACTACTACTACTACTACTACTACTCACCGATCTTCTGTCCGAAAACCTTGTCGAAGGCGAGTTCTCCTCTTTCCTCCAGATACTTCTGCATTACGCTGCGGATGCTGAAAAAGGCAGAATAAAAGAGCCGCAACTATATAATATAATTATATAATTTAAATAATATATATGTCACAGATAAGAGTATTATAATATTATAAATATTATAAATAAATATATATATATAATATAATAATAAATAATATTATAATAATATTAATATTATATTATAAATATTATAAATATATATATAATATTATATTATAATTATATTATCATATTTGAGATATAATGTACAAATTATATTATTATATTAGATATTATTATATTAATATTTTATACATATAATATACATTATATATACTGTAAATAATGTATTTTTATTTTATATATATATCATAATATACATATATATAAGTATACACAAGATAATAGATAATATATATAAATTAGATTATATGACAAAATATATACATGTATGTAAAGTATACAGTAATATATAATATATATAATAAGTATAACATATTTATATCGAATGTATAATCTAATTTATATTATAATTTATTACATACAATATAGAGTATAATATTTTTATATAAATTTTATAATAATTATATCACATTATCATATGTTATATATACCTTATATGTTATATAATTATATAATTTATAATTTAGAAGGTATATATAACATATGATAATGTGATATAATTATTATAAAATTTATACTGTATAAAATTATTATACTCTATATTATATATAATAAATTATAATATAATTAGATTATATATACGATACAAATATAATATATATTATACTTATTATATATTATATTATACTTTACATACATATATATATATTATATATTATAATATATATTATATATATATATATATATTATATATATTTTATATATTATGTAAAATATATTATATAAAATATATAAAAGATAATAAATATGAAATATATTATTATACATATTATAATATATTTATTGATATCCGACGCTTTCCCCCGAAACTGCGTCTCGCGGCGTCACGCAATTCGGGGCTTAGGCGAGATCCTTGCGTGAGCCGCCATGACACACATAAAACACATAGTAAGGATCAGCGGAGTAATCCAATTGTTGGCCGCCTTCACCTCAGACGCCTTTGAGGCCGGGGACGATGGGAGATTAAATGCAACAGAGACCCAGGGACTGATATTTCTATGTATTCCTGCATGGCAGAAGGTGTATTCTATGTATTCCTGCATGGCAGAAGGTGTATTCTATGTATTCCTGCATGGCAGAAGGTGTATTCTATGTATTCCTGCATGGCAGAAGGTGTATTCTATGTATTCCTGCATGGCAGGAGCTGTATTCTATGTATTCCTGCATGGCAGGAGCTGTATTCTATGTATTCCTGCATGGCAGAAGGTGTATTCTATGTATCCCTGCATGGCAGAAGGTGTATTCTATGTATTCCTGCATGGCAGAAGGTGTATTCTATGTATTCCTGCACGGCAGAAGGTGTATTCTATGTATCCCTGCACGGCAGAAGGTGCGTTCTATGTATTCCTGCATGTCAGAAGGTGTGTTCTATGTATTCCTGCATGGCAGAAGGAGTATTCTATGTATTCCTGCACGGCAGAAGGTGTATTCTATGTATTCCTGCACGGCAGGTGGTGTATTCTATGTATTCCTGCATGGCAGTATTCTATGTATTCCTGCATGGCAGAAGTATTCTATGTATTCCTGCATGGCAGGAGGGCATAAATCCCAAAATGTCCCCCCCAAACCCGCCTCACCTGGGCTCGGGGAGGACGATCTTCTTGCTGGCCCGAGCGGCCGGAGAGCTCTTGCTTTTCTCCATGGCCATCAGGTAGCTGACGTCCGCCAGAACGGCCTCCAGGTCCGCCATCTTGGCCTAGTCCTCTTAGGCCTGACTTTGAAGCCTAGTCTTTCTTGGAACAACTTTGAGGCCTAGTCCTCCTTGGCCTGACTTTGAGGCCTAGCCTTCTTTGGCCTGACTTTGAGGCCTAGTCCTCTTAGGCCTGACTTTGAGGCCTAGTCCTCCTTGGCCTGACTTTGAGGCCTAGTCCTCCTTGGCCTGACTTTGAGGCCTAGTCCTCTTAGGCCTGACTTTGAGGCCTAGTCCTCCTTGGCCTGACTTTGAGGCCTAGCCCTCCTTGGCCTGACTTTGAGGCCTAGCCTTCTTGGGCCTGACTTTGAGGCCTAGTCCTCTTAGGCCTGACTTTGAGGCCTAGTCCTCCTTGGCCTGACTTTGAGGCCTAGTCCTCTTAGGCCTGACTTTGAGGCCTAGTCCTCCTTGGCCTGACTTTGAGGCCTAGTCCTCCTTGGCCTGACTTTGAGGCCTAGCCCTCCTTGGCCTGACTTTGAGGCCTAGTCCTCCTTGGCCTGACTTTGAGGCCTAGTCCTCTTAGGCCTGACTTTGGGGCCTAGTCCTCTTTGGCCTGACTTTGAGGCCTAGCCCTCTTTGGCCTGACTTTGAGGCCTAGTCCTCTTAGGCCTGACTTTGGGGCCTAGTCCTCTTTGGCCTGACTTTGAGGCCTAGCCCTCTTTGGCCTGACTTTGAGGCCTAGTCCTCTTAGGCCTGACTTTGGGGCCTAGTCCTCTTTGGCCTGACTTTGAGGCCTAGCCCTCTTTGGCCTGACTTTGAGGCCTAGTCCTCTTAGGCCTGACTTTGAGGCCTAGTCCTCTTAGGCCTGACTTTGGGGCCTAGCCCTCTTTGGCCTAACTTTGAGGCCTAGCCCTCTTTGGCCTGACTTTGAGGCCTAGTCCTCCTTGGCCTGACTTTGAGGCCTAGTCCTCCTTGGCCTGACTTTGAGGCCTAGTCTTTCTTGGAACAACTTTTAGGCCTAGCCCTCTTAGGCCTGACTTTGAGGCCTAGCCCTCTTTGGCCTGACTTTGAGGCCTAGTCCTCTTAGGCCTGACTTTGAGGCCTAGTCCTCCTTGGCCTGACTTTGAGGCCTAGTCCTCCTTGGCCTGACTTTGAGGCCTAGTCCTCTTAGGCCTGACTTTGAGGCCTAGTCCTCTTAGGCCTGACTTTGAGGCCTAGTCC
The DNA here is from genome assembly GCA_034509955.1 of Urosaurus nigricauda. Classification (NCBI taxonomy): domain Eukaryota; kingdom Metazoa; phylum Chordata; class Lepidosauria; order Squamata; family Phrynosomatidae; genus Urosaurus; species Urosaurus nigricauda. The sequence goes on along the minus strand of JAOEGL010000014.1, from coordinate 21,548,530 downwards.
TCTTAGGCCTGACTTTGAGGCCTAGCCCTCCTTGGCCTAACTTTGAGGCCTAGTCCTCTTAGGCCTGACTTTGAGGCCTAGTCCTCTTAGGCCTGACTTTGAGGCCTAGCCTTCTTTGGCCTGACTTTGAGGCCTAGTCCTCTTAGGCCTGACTTTGAGGCCTAGCCCTCTTAGGCCTGACTTTAAATAATTTAAAATATATACTTCACTTTCAGCTAATCTGTTTTATGTTTCAATAGTCTAGACTTTACCAGACTTTTAAATAATCTATTTTTAAATATATACTAGACTTTTAGATTATCTGTTTTATATTTAAATAGAGCCTAGATTTTTTCTAGACTTTAATAATAATCTTATTTTAAATAATAATAATAATAATAATAATAATAATACATTTTATTTATACCCCGCTCTTGCCTCAATTTTAGACGATCTATTTTATATTTAAATAGAGCCGAGACTCTAAAATAATCTATTTTAAATACTGACCAGACTTCTATATAATTATTTTATATTTAAATAGAGTCTAGAATTTAATATAATGGCATTTTAAATATTGAACAGACTTCTATATAATTATTTTAAATTTAAATATAGTCTAGAATTTAATATAATAGCATTTAAATATTGACCAGACTTCTATATAATTGTTTTATATTTAAATAGAGTCTAGAATTTAATATAATAGCATTTTAAATACTGACCAGACTTCTATATAATTATTTTATATTTAGAGTCTAGAATTTAATATAATAGCATTTTAAATATTGACCAGACTTCTATATAATTATTTTATATTTAAATAGAGTCTAGAATTTAATATAATAGCATTTTAAATATCGACCAGACTTCTATATAATTGTTTTATATTTAAATAGAGCCTTATAAAATTAATATATTATTATTTTAAAATTCGACCAGACTTTTAGGTGATCGGTTTTACATTTTGAATAGAGCCTAGACTTTTAAAAATAATATTATTTTAAATATTGACCAGACATTTAGATCATTTATTTTTATATTTAAAGACTAGACTTTAAAATAATATTGTTTTAAAATATGAACTAGGCTTCTTTTTGGACTTTTCCTAGGCCCTAAAGAAATAACCGTACATTAAATTAATTTCTATTTATTCACCAATAAAATACAGATTATTATCACCCCCCAAAAAATATTTAAAATTTTTGGAAATATTTAAAATTATCCCATTTTGAGGGGATAAAATTTGCATTCTCGCTAACTTCACCCCATATATATATATATATATATATTCATATATTCTATTTTAATTCTAGTTTAAATTCTAGACATGGTACCTTTTTTCCAAAAGGGATTTTTTGGGGTGAAATAACCTAAAATTTATTCCAAAAATTGGGGTTTCTTAAAGGACCCCTTTATTTTGTCTCCGTGGCTGCTTTTTCCCCATTGCAAAAATTGCAAAATAAAGGTAAATACAGCAAAATTACTCTAACAATATTTTTAGTTATTGCCAGGACCCCCCAAAAATGAATAAAATTTGAATTTTTGGAAGGTAAGAAATGGGGAGATTGCACCCCAATTTTTTTGCAAAAAATAAGGCAATTCCAGTTTGCGAAGAAATCTGCAAGAAAATAAAAATAAAAATGCAGTTAGTTTGTGAATAATAATAAGAATTTGATTTGCAAATATATAACAGGTTTGCAAACAAACAAACCCCAAAAATGTAGCAACTGAGTTTGGTATTTAAAAAAAGG
>JAOEGL010000014.1:21519297-21544297 GCA_034509955.1 Urosaurus nigricauda | reverse complement strand
AGGAATAAGAAAAGCAATTAAAAATTGCACCTTGCAAATAATAATAATAATTAATAATAATAATAATAATGAAAGACTTGCAAATATCCTCCAGAAACCGGTTCTGCTTCGGATCCCTTTTTGGGTTTGTGAATTTTTTTTGGCTCCTCCAGAAAAAGAAATAAAAGGAGGAGGAAGAGAAAGAGAGAAAGAGAGTCAGATCCAAATCCTGGCACTGGATCTTCCTTCTGGGGAATCCGGAGTCAATCCGGATTAAGGCATTAGGAAGGTGGCAAAGAGGCTGGAAAAATTGGCCTATATATATATATATATATATTTAATGCATGCACATATATATATATATATATATATTTAATGCATGCACACATATATATATATATTAAATCTTGCATATATATATATATATATATATATTTAATGCATGCATAATATATTTAATGCATGCATATATATATCTATATTTAATGCATGCATATATATATATTTAATGTTTATATATATATATATAAAATGCATGCATATTTATATATATATTTAATGCATATATATATATATATTTAATGCATGCATATATATATATAATGCATGCATATATATATATATATAATGCATGTATATATATATATATATATATTTAACGCATGCATATATATATATATTTAATGCATATATATATTTAATACATGCATATATATATATATATATGCATGCATATATATATATATAAATGCATGCATTAAAATGTTAAAATTTTTGCAAATTTTGCAAAAATAAATAAATAAAGGTGCATGCATAAAAGCTAATTTGCAAAATTTGCAAAAAAAAAAGAAAAACAGCCTGCACTGTAGATTTAGCACTGTTACATACCGCTTTAAGGGAAGAGAGGATTGTGGGATTGCAATTTAAATATATATATATATATATGATATAGACTTCCTTTCTCTTTCTCTTCCTGTCTTGCAAAGACTCCTTAAAAAAGCTTGGGCTGAAAGTAAGTTAAATGCTGAAATTTGCATTTTATTATTATTATTATTATTATTATATTTAATATTATTATTATTATTGTTATTATTATTATTATTATTATTATTATTATTATTATAGCATAGGGAGGGATGATGGGATTTGTAGTCCTTCCTTCCTGGGGTCAAAGGGTGGGTAATAATTAATTAATTAACGAGGAATGGTTAATTAAAAGGTTGTTTGGTAGCCCAGGTTTGCAGGGGATTTAATACAAAAGAAAGTGGTCAAATGTCCAGATGTCCAGAGGAGGGTCTTTGGTCAAAGGTCCAGATGTCCAAAGGATGGCCCTTGGTCAAAGGTCCCTTGGTCAAAGGACATCTGGACCTTTGACCAAGGGCCCTCCTTTGGACATCTGGACCTTTGACCAATGACCCTCCTCTGGACATCTGGACCTTTGACCAAAGACCCTCGTTTGGACATCTGGACCTTTGACCAAGGGCCATCCTTTGGACATCTGGACCTTTGACCAAGGACCCTCCTTTGGACATCTGGACCTTTGACCAAAGACCCTCGTTTGGACATCTGGACCTTTGACCAAGGGCCATCCTTTGGACATCTGGACCTTTGACCAAGGACCCTCCTTTGGACATCTGGACCTTTGACCAATGACCCTCCTTTGGACATCTGGACCTTTGACCAAGGACCCTCCTTTGGACATCTGGACCTTTGACCAAGGACCCTCCTTTGGACATCTGGACCTTTGACCAAGGGCCCTCCTTTGGACATCTGGACCTTTGACCAAGGACCCTCCTTTGGACATCTGGACCTTTGACCAAGGACCCTCCTTTGGACATCTGGACCTTTGACCAAGGACCCTCCTTTGGACATCTGGACCTTTGACCAAGGGCCCTCCTTTGGACATCTGGACCTTTGACCAAGGACCCTCCTTTGGACATCTGGACCTTTGACCAAGGACCCTCCTTTGGACATCTGGACCTTTGACCAAGGACCCTCCTTTGGACATCTGGACCTTTGACCAAGGACCCTCCTTTGGACATCTGGACCTTTGACCAAGGACCCTCCTTTGGACATCTGGACCTTTGACCAAGGACCCTCCTTTGGACATCTGGACCTTTGACCAAGGACCCTCCTTTGGACATCTGGACCTTTGACCAAGGACCCTCCTTTGGACACCTGGACCTTTGACCAAGGGCCATCCTTTGGACATCTGGACCTTTGGCCAAGGGCCCTCCTTTGGACATCTGGACCTTTGGCCAAGGGCCCTCCTTTGGACACCTGGACCTTTGACCAAGGGCCCTCCTTTGGACATCTGGACCTTTGACCAAGGACCCTCCTTTGGACATCTGGACCTTTGACCAAGGACCCTCCTTTGGACACCTGGACCTTTGACCAAGGGCCCTCCTTTGGACACCTGGACCTTTGACCAAGGGCCCTCCTTTGGACATCTGGACCTTTGACCAAGGGCCCTCCTTTGGACATCTGGACCTTTGACCAAGGGCCCTCCTTTGGACATCTGGACCTTTGACCAAGGACCCTCGTTTGGACACCTGGACCTTTGACCAAGGGCCCTCGTTTGGACACCTGGACCTTTGACCAAGGGCCATCCTTTGGACACCTGGACCTTTGACCAAGGGCCATCCTTTGGACATCTGGACCTTTGACCAAGGGCCATCCTTTGGACATCTGGACCTTTGACCAAGGGCCATCCTTTGGACACCTGGACCTTTGACCAAAGACCCTCGTTTGGACACCTGGACCTTTGACCAAAGACCCTCGTTTGGACACCTGGACCTTTGACCAAGGGCCCTCCTTTGGACACCTGGACCTTTGACCAAGGGCCCTCCTTTGGACATCTGGACCTTTGACCAAGGGCCCTCCTTTGGACATCTGGACCTTTGACCAAGGGCCCTCCTTTGGACACCTGGACCTTTGACCAAGGGCCCTCCTTTGGACATATGGACCTTTGACCAAGGGCCCTCCTTTGGACATCTGGACCTTTGACCAAGGGCCCTCCTTTGGACACCTGGACCTTTGACCAAGGGCCCTCCTTTGGACATATGGACCTTTGACCAAGGGCCCTCCTTTGGACACCTGGACCTTTGACCAAGGGCCCTCCTTTGGACACCTGGACCTTTGACCAAGGACCCTCCTTTGGACATCTGGACCTTTGACCAAGGGCCCTCCTTTGGACATCTGGACCTTTGACCAAGGGCCCTCCTTTGGACATCTGGACCTTTGGCCAAGGGCCCTCCTTTGGACATCTGGACCTTTGGCCAAGGGCCCTCCTTTGGACATCTGGACCTTTGACCAAGGGCCCTCCTTTGGACACCTGGACCTTTGACCAAGGACCCTCCTTTGGACACCTGGACCTTTGACCAAGGGCCCTCCTTTGGACACCTGGACCTTTGACCAAGGGCCCTCCTTTGGACATCTGGACCTTTGACCAAGGGCCATCCTTTGGACATCTGGACCTTTGACCAAGGGCCATCCTTTGGACATCTGGACCTTTGACCAAGGGCCATTCTTTGGACATCTGGACCTTTGACCAAGGGCCATCCTTTGGACATCTGGACCTTTGACCAAGGGCCCTCCTTTGGACATCTGGACCTTTGACCAAGGGCCCTCCTTTGGACATCTGGACCTTTGGCCAAGGGGCCCTCCTTTGGACATCTGGACCTTTGGCCAAGGGCCCTCCTTTGGACATCTGGACCTTTGACCAAGGGCCCTCCTTTGGACACCTGGACCTTTGACCAAGGGCCATCCTTTGGACACCTGGACCTTTGACCAAGGGCCATCCTTTGGACATCTGGACCTTTGACCAAGGGCCCTCCTTTGGACATCTGGACCTTTGACCAAGGGCCCTCCTTTGGACATCTGGACCTTTGGCCAAGGGCCCTCCTTTGGACACCTGGACCTTTGACCAAGGGCCCTCCTTTGGACACCTGGACCTTTGACCAAGGGCCCTCCTTTGGACACCTGGACCTTTGACCAAGGACCCTCCTTTGGACATCTGGACCTTTGACCAAGGACCCTCCTTTGGACATCTGGACCTTTGACCAAGGACCCTCCTTTGGACATCTGGAATACATAGAATACACCTTCTGCCATGCAGGAATACATAGAATTCTATGTATTCCTGCATGTCTGGAATATATTTCTTTTTATAATCCGTATCTTATGAGTCCCTGGTCCAGGGAAAAGCTCTTTTCTCTGTTTATTATTAGGGATAATATTATTATTGTTACTATTTTTAATTTCCCCCGTGACACCAATTTATTTCTCTTGATGGGATTAAAGCGGATTATGGCCCCGGCGGAGCGGAAAATGGGTTAAAAAGCCAAATTTTTTTACGCACGACCGGCCTCTGTTTTTCCACTTTCTTGATTATAAAACTTGATTAGAAAACCAGGTTTATATAATTATTATTATTATTATTATTATTAATAATAATAATAATAATAATTTTTTATATATATATATATATATATATATAATTACAACCCAAAACATTTAATTAATCCGGAAAGCCATCTGCGAATTCCTATTATATTATATTATTTCCCCTCCATTATTTCTAATTTTTAGCAATTAATTTTTTTTTAATTACTTCTGACATGCAGGAATACAGAGAATTCTTTGTATTCCTGCACGGCTGGGATATTTTTCTTCTTTTTTCTCAATATTCAGGGACAGAATATTATTTATTATTATTAATTATTATTATTATTATTATTTGAATTAAATTAAATAAAATTAAATATCTACGATCAGTTGGCCCTGAGAGGGAGTGATGGATGGATGGATAGATAGATAGATAGATAGATAGATAGATAGAATGGATGGATGGATAGAAAGAGAAAGAGATGAAATAGATAAATAGAGGAGTGAATATTGTAGTAGAGTGAGAGATAGATGATATGTTTATTTAAAGACAGGTAATTATGGATAGATAGATAGATAGATAGATGAATAGCATGGCAGAGTGATAGATAGATAGATAGATAGATAGATAGCATGATAGATAGATAGGTAGATAGATAGGTAGATAGATAGATAGATAGATAATAGGGAGATCGAGTGATAGATTAGATAGATAGATAGATAGATAGATGATAGATGGCATGGTAGACAGACAGACAGATAGATAGATAGATAGATAGATAGAATGGTAGATAGAAAGATAGATAGATAGATAGATAGATAGCATGATAGATAGATAGATAGATAGCATGATAGATAGATAGATAGATGAATAGAATGGCAGAGTGATAGATAGATAGATAGATAGATAGATAGATAGACAGACAGATAGATAGATAGCATGATAGATAGATAGATGATCGATAGCATGGTAGACAGATAGATAGATAGATAGATAGATAGCATGATAGATAGATAGATAGATAGATGAATAGAATGGCAGAGTGATAGATAGATATAGAGATAGAGATATATAGATAGATAGATGGATGGATAGCATGGCAGATAGAAAGATAGATAGAGGTAGATGATAGATAGATAGATAGATAGGGAGATGGATGGATGTATAGCATTAATAGCCTGGCAGAGTGATAGATAGATAGAGAGATAGAGATAGATAGATAGATAGATAGCATGGCAGAATTATAGATAGATAGAGAGATAGATAGGATGTTAGAGATTGATAAATCAATTTATAGATAGATAGATAGATAGATAGAATGGCAAAGTTATAGATAGATAGATGACTCACATGATAGATAGATAGATAGATAGCATGGAAGAAAGAAAGAAAGATGTAAACAATAGATAGATAGAGATGGAGATGGATGGATGTATAGCATGGCAGAGTAGATAGATAGATAGATAGATAGGATGTTAGAGATAGATAGAGAGATATCTAGATAGATGGATGGATGGATGGATTGCATGGTAGACAGAAAGATAGACAGATAGATAGATAGATAGATAGAGAGATGTATAGCACGGCAGAGTGATAGATAGGTGGATAGATAGGATGTTAGAGATAGAGATAGATAGATAGATAGATAGATATCTGGATGGATGGATAGCATGATAGATAGATAGATAGATAGATGAATAGCATAGCAGAGTAATAGATAGATAGATAGATAGATAGATCGATAGATAGATATCTAGATGGATGGATGGATGTATAGCATGGCAGAGAGATAGATAGATAGCATGATACATAGATAGATAGATAGATAGATAGGATGTTCAAGATAGACAGATGGATGGATGGATGGATAGATAGATAATATGAATAGATAGATAGATATAGAAGATAGATAGATAGATAGATAGGATGAATAGATAGATAAATAGATAGATAGATGATAGATAGATATAGAAGATAGATAGATAGATAGATAACAGCATACCCATTTAGAGATAGATAATTGATGATTGGCAGATGGGATACAAAAACTAGATAGAAAGATGGATAGATAGATATAGAAGAGATAGATTGTTAGAGATGGAGATAGATAGATAGATAGATAGATGAATAGCATGGTAGAGAGATAGATAGATAGATAGATAGAGATGGATGGATAGATAGAGATGGATAGATAGATGAAAGGTAGAAGGATTAAATATCAGACATGAATGGATATAGATAGATAGATAGATAGAAAAATAGATAATATAATAATAATTATTATAAAATTAATTCTATAATAATATTAATAATAAATAAATAAATAAATAAAATAATAAAAATAATATTAATCCGGGACCCAACCCTTCCCCCTTTTCACCGTTTTGCGCACTTCGCACTCAAACCCGGGACGGACGCAGTTTTTCCCCCGGACCACAAATCCCCAAAAAATTAATATCTATATATATAAATATACACGCATACAAAACACAGAAACGCATTTTCGGATGGCGAAAAGCTGCTTTTATTTTGTTAATTTCACGTTAATTTCAGGCGTGTTTTTTTTTTGACGGCGGTAGCGGGTTCGGGTCAGAAGCGCGGGTTTCCGGGGCAGCCATTTTATTTACGTAAATTTTTATTTTTATTATTATTATTTTTTTTACCCCTTCTCGGCTTGTCGGGGGAAAATCGGAAAATAATATATATATATATATATATTAATATATATATATATATATATTATATATATTATATATGATATGGTTTAGCTGCTGGCGGGATGGAAAGCGCCCCTCTGGTGCCATTGCATGTCTCGAATCCGGCGCACGGACTGGATCTGGGGCTGCTGGGCCCCGAAGTCGGCGCTGTCTTTGTAGTCGCCTTTCTCGAAAAGGTACTGGTACCCGCGGTACCCGGGGTACTGGTACCCGACCCACCTGCGGAGACGGAAAAATAATAATAATAATTAAAAAAAACACGAAAAAATTGGCGCGTTTTTTGTTTCACGCGCGTACGGTTTACGTATTATTTTTAATTTAAAAAAATACGCAATTTTGTATGCAAAAAATTGCATTTTTGGAAAATAAAATTTTGCACCCACGGTAATTTGCATGCATATTAATTCACGTTATTCGATAATCATTAAATAATATTGATTGATATTATTTAATTGTGATTAATATTATTATATTAATATTATTAATAATAATATTATATTAATGTGTTTAATGTTATTATATATTATTATTTGCATGCATATTAATTAATGTTTAATAATCATTAAATAATATTAAATGATATTATTAAATTATTGTTAATATTATTATATTACTATTATTAATATTAATATATTAATATTATTAATATTATTATATAATAATATATGCATGTATATTAATTAATATTATTTAATAATAATTAAATAATATTAATTGATATTATTTAATTAATATTAATATTATTATATTAATATTATTAATATTAATAATATTATATTAATATTGTTAATATAATTATATAATGTTATTATATGCATGCGTATTAATTAATGTTATTTAATAATAATTAAATGATATTGATTGATATTATTTAATTATTATTAATATTAATAATAATGAAATAATATTAATTGACATTATTTAATTATTAGTAACAGTATTAATAATCTAAATAATATTTTAATAATAATTAAATAATATTAATTAATATTAATTAATTATTAATATTAATAATAATAATTAAATAATATTAATCAATAATATTAATGAACATTCCATGCCTAATATTTGCACTTTTCAAAAATGCAACTTCGCACGCCCAATGAATTTGCATTTTTTTAGAAATTGCGTTCGTAATGTTTGTATTTTTTTTAAAAAATGCAAATTTTGCACACGCAATAGTTTGCATCTTTAAAAAACTGTTTGCATTTTTAAAAAGACTATTTTGCATGGATGGTAATTTGCATTTTTAGAAAATGCAATATTGCATCTCTAATATTTGTACTTTTAAAAATTACAATTTTGTATGCACAATTAATTTCATTTTTAGAGAACGCAATATTGCATCCATAATATCTTTTTTTCATGCGCAATAATTTGGCCTTTTAGAAAACACAATATTCCATCCATAATATTGGCACTTTTTAAAAATACAATTTTGCATGCACAACTATTTTCATTTTAATAAAACACCATTTTGCACAGAGAAAAGTTTTCATTTTTAAAGATAATTTTGCATAGACAGTATTTGTGTTTTAATTCAAGACAACTTTGCATGCACAATGGTTTACATTTTTAAAAATACAATTTTGCATGCTCTAGGATATGCATTTTATAAAATAAAAATTTGAAGGCACAACTATTTGCATTTTAATAATAGATAATTTTGCGCACACAAGGGTTTGCATTTCTAAAGACAATTTTGCATGCAAATTGGTTTGCGTTCTTTTAAAAATTTCAATTTTATATACACAGCCATTTGCATTTTTACAAAAGGCAATTTTGCGTACGCTTTTGCGTACGCTTTTATTAAATGAGGTTTAATAGTACTTACGTGCCGCTCTGCACGCGGACAGAGGATACCTTCTCCTGGTAGCCGTGGGCATAGAAACTGGGCACATCGTCGTCAATGATCTCTATCTTCTTCCCGGTGAAGCTGGGGTTTTCGTAGAGGACAATCTTGTGGTCCTGGCTGTCCTGAAAAGGGGGAAAAAAACACCAAAATCAGAGAAACGCCACCTGGCGGTCTCCCATCCAAGGGTCTCTCCAGGGCTGGCCCTGCTTAGCATCCAAAATCGGATGGGATTCTGATGCCTTTTAGGGTAGTTATACCCTAAATACTTCAATATATGTCATTGTATGCCATTTTGATATATGGTGGTCTCCCACCAAGGGCTATCCAGGGCTGACCCTGCTTAGCATCCAATATCGGACGGGAATCTGATGGCTTTTAGTGTATTCTAGCCCTAAATCCTTCAATATATGTGAGTCTGTGCCACTTTGGATATGTGGCGGTCTCCCATCCAAGGGCTATCCGGGGCTGACCCTGCTTAGCATCAAAGATCAAAAAGGAATCTGATGTCTTTTAGGGCATTTAGACCCTAAATGCTTCAATATATGTGAGTTTGTGCCACTTTTGATATGTGACGGTCTCCCAGCCAAGGGCCATCCAGGGCTGTCCCTGCTTAGCATCCAAGATGGGATAAGAATCTGATGTCTTTTAGGGCATTTAGATCCTAAATGCTTCAATATATGTGATTGTATGCCATTTTGATATATGGCGGTTTCCCATCCAAGGGCTATCCGGTGATTACCCTGCTTAGCATCCAATATCGGACGGGAATCTGATGGCTTTTAGTGTATTCTAGCCCTAAATCCTTCAATATATGTGATTGTGTGCCACTTTTGCTATGTGACGGTCTCCCATCCAAGGGCTATCCAGGGCTGACCCTGCTTAGCATCCAAGATGAGACTGGAATCTCATACTTTTTAGGATATTTAGGCCTTATTTCTTTAGTTTCCCTTCTTTGCTGCAGCATTAGGGAGTATGGCTTCCAAATGACTCGGAAATTACTATTAATTTAGCCGAGAATCGTATTTGCCTTGTTTGCTGCAGCGTCCGGGACTATGGCTTCCCATGACTTGGAAATCACTATTAATTCAGGCTCGAATCGTATTGGCCTTCGTTGCTGCAGCGTCACACTTTTTTTTCCAGTTTTTGATTTTGGTTGGCCTTTTCTGGACTTACTCCGACTTTTCTCTACTCTTGAGATGCCCAGACCTGAACCCAGTACTCAAGGAGTATCTCAATCTTACCACTTTGATGGGTCTGAAGGCCCAGACGCTGTCGCTCCGGCGGCTGTTGGTCCACGAATCCCAGCGAGGATACTCTCCTTTCTCAAAGACGAACTGCTCCCCTTTGCAATTCGGCTGCTCGTACCCGACCCACCTGAGAGGAAGAAAGAGGAGTAATTTGCAAAGTTCGGACTTAAACCCCGGAGCGGATGGCAAGACTTCGTGGGACTTACGGGCCCGAATACACCAGGATGGATCCGACTTTGTCCAGCCCGGCCTCCTTCAGGTTGGGACAGGCGGCGTTGAGTTCGTGGCAGCGTCCTTGGAAGTTTTCCTGCTCGAAAACCATGATCTGGAAAGAGGAGGATGAGAAAAACAGTTCCTTAGCACCGAGTTCGAGGGCCAGAGGCTAAACGATTCCAAAAGATTTTGGAAAGATTTTGCAAAACCACAAATATTAGGTATCTCCATATTAGGATGGAGCTAAGGCAGTGTAAAGCGGTGTGGATTAATATTATGGAAAAATCATGCGATTTGAGAGGATTCACAAAAAAGATAGTAAAGTAGTAGTAAATCAGTAGTAAAGCAATAGTAATCTAGTAGTAAAGTGGTAGTAAATCAGTAGTAAAGCAATAGTAAACTAGTAGTAAAGTGGTTGTAAACTAGTAGCAAAGCAATAGTAAGCTAGTAGCAAAGCAATAGTAAACTAGTAGTAAAGCAATAGTAAACCAGTAGTAAAGTGGTAGTAATCTAGTAGTAAAGCAATAGTAAATCAGTAGTAAGCTACTAGTAATCCATTGCATGCTATGCTTTGAGGTAGTTCGAGATGGCCCTAGGGCCATTTGATAAACATTGCTCGATAGTAGTAATCTAGTAGTAAATTGGTGGTAAGTTAGTAGTAAAGCAATAGTAGATTTGTAATAAACTAATAGTGATCTAGTAGTAAAACAGTTTTAAATTATTAGCAAAGCGTTAGGAAACTGACATTAAATTAGGAGTAAACCAATAGTAAATTAGCAAACTGGTAGTAAACTGGTAGTAGTTGTTGATAATAGAGAAATTCTAATAATGCAGATGTTTGCAAACGCACGGACATTTGCAAATAGCCCGTTATTGCAATTCCTCGGCTACTAACCCCCTACTACGGATTTACTACCAGTTTACTATCGATTTACTATTGATTACTCTCTATGCTGCTACTGACCTTGCTGCCTTGTTTCGACGCTTGGTGGTCCGAAGCCATGATGAAAAGGAAGGACTGGCCTTTTGGTGGGAAATAACATTAAAATATGTTTAATTAATTGATTAATTAACTTTCAATGACAAAAATAATAACAATAACTTCTTACTCAACCATCAACTCAAATATTAAGTCTCTAATTCGGACTAAATGCCAGATTTCTGCCTGAGAAAATCTCAAAAATGCTGAATCTCCTTTATCCAAAATACCGGAATTGTTCCTCATTTCGGAATTTTTAAATCTTTGTAAATTAAAAGATTTAAATTTTGTAAATTAAAATTTCAATTAAAAATAAATTACAATAGGTTAGATTTTGTCAATGAAAGGTTCCGTTTTATAAATCTAAAGTTTAAATTTTGCAAATTAAAGGTTTATATTTTGCAAATGAGGGTTGAGTTATTTAAATTAAAAAGGTTCGATTTTTGTCATTGAAAGTTTCTGTTTTATAAATCAAAGGTTCGGTTTTTGTAAACAAAAGGTTTAAATTTTGCAAATTAAAGGTTCAGTTTTTTAAATTAAAAAGGTTCGATTTTGTCAATGAAGGGTTCAGTTTTGTAAATCAAAAGTTTAAATGTTGCAAATTAAAGGTTTAAAATTTACAAATTAAAGGTTTAAATGAGGCAAATTAAAGGTTTAGATTTAAATTTTGCAACTTAAAGGTTTAAACGTAGCAACTAAAAGGTTTTAGTTTTGCAAATTAAAGGTTTAAATTTTTTATCAATTAAAATTTTAATATTCTTATATAAATTGCACAAATTAAAGGTTTTCTTTTGCAAATCATAAAGTTTTAAATTTCAAAGGTTTAAATTCTGCAAGTTAAAGGTTTATATTTTGCAATTTAAAGGTTTTAATTCTGCAAATTTAAGATTTAAATTCTACAAATTAAAGGATTAAATTTTACGAATAAAAAGTTTAAATTTTGTGTTTTGAAGGTTTAATATTCTCAATTAAAAGTTTACTTCTGGTAATTAAAGATTTAAATTCTGTACGTTAAAGGTTTATATCTTGCGACTAAAAGGTTTATATTTTGCGACTTAAAGGTTTAAATTCTGCAAATTAGAGGATTAAATTTTACAAAGAAAAACGCTAAATTTTTTGTATTATAGGCTTAATATTCTCAATTAAAAGTTTACTTCTGATAATTAAAGATTTAAATTCTGCAAGTTTATATTTTGCGACTTAAAGGTTTAAATTCTGCAAATTAGAGGATTAAATTTTACAAATAAAAACTTTAAATTTTTCGTTTTAAAGGTTTAATATTCTCAATTAAAGGTTTACGTCTGATAATAAAAGATTTAAATTCTGCGATTTAAAGGTTTTGTTTTGCAACATTTCAATTTAAAGGTTTAAACCTCGTGAATTAAAGGATCAAATTTTACAAATAAAAACTTTAAATTCTTCGTGTTAAAGGTTTAATATTCTCAATTAAAGGTTTACTTCTGATAATTAAAGATTTGAATTCTCTGATTTAAAGGTTTTATTCTGAAATGTTTCAATTTAAAGGTTTAAACCTCGTGAATTAAAGGATCAAATTTTACAAAGAAAAACATTAAATTTTTCGTGTTAAAGGTTTAATATCCTCAATTAAAGCTTTACATCTGATAATAAAAGGCTTAAACTCTGCGATTTAAAGGTTTTATTTTGCAATTTAAAGGTTTAAACCTCGCGAATTGAAGGTTTCGGATTTAGCGAATTAAAAGATAAAATTTTTGCAAAAATTAAACGAAAAAGGGTCGGTTTAAATTTTTTTCTTTTAAAGCGGGAGGGTTCTTACCGGACGCGACGGAGTCTGAAAAGGCCAGAAGCGGAGCGCTGGGATTTATAGTCCAGCGGCGGCCAGACTGCGGCCGGGGGCTATTTATCGAGTGACCGCCGCCGAGTTGTGATCAAAACCAGAGAATGCTGGATTAAAGGGCAATGAAAACGGACGGTCAGCTGATCCCATTGTCCGGAGGGGCGGCCAAAGCCGGAGTTATTTCACGGGCATTCAGTGCGAATCTGGCCGTTTTGTCCGGCGAGGCGCGTTTTTCTGCGGAGGTCAGCAAGGACGGCGGCTGCCAAGTCCCCTCGGGCCATTCGCCGTCCCAAAGAATGACCGCTCCGGCTTTGGACAAAGGGATATTATTATTATTTTTTTCGGACAATGAAAATAAACCGGGATTCTGCAGCGGTCAGCGGTTTGGAAGAACTCAAAGGAGGATTAAAAAATTATGACCGCTGTCCAGATTTAAAGGGGAAGCGAGTATTTGTTGGATTCGTATGCGGCCCAAGTCTAGTGTTCTATGTATTCCTGCATGTTATTCTATGTATTCCTGCATGGCAGAAGAGGGTGGGACTATAGGGCCCTTAGTAGCCCCTTCCGACTCTAGTGTTCTATGTATTCCTGCATGTTATTCTATGTATTCCTGCATGGCAGAAGAGGGCTGGACTATAGGGCCCTTAGTAGTCCCTTCCGACTCTAGTGTTCTATGTATTCCTGCATGGCTGAAGGTGTGTTCTATGTATTCCTGCATGGCAGAAGAGGGTTGGACTATAGGGCCCTTAGTAGCCCCTTCTGACTCTAGTGTTCTATGTATTCCTGCATGTCAGAAGGTGTATTCTATGTATTCCTGCATGGCAGAAGAGGGTTGGACTATAGGGCCCTTAGTAGTCCCTTCCGACTCTAGTGTTCTATGTATTCCTGCATGGCTGAAGGTGTGTTCTATGTATTCCTGCATGGCAGAAGAGGGTTGGACTATAGGGCCCTTAGCAGTCCCTTCCGACTCTAGTGTTCTCTGTATTCCTGCATGTCATTCTATGTATTCCTGCATGGCAGAAGAGGGTTGGACTATAGGGCCCTTAGTAGTCCCTTCCGACTCTAGTGTTCTCTGTATTCCTGCATGTCATTCTATGTATTCCTGCATGGCAGAAGAGGGTTGGACTATAGGGCCCTTAGTAGCCCCTTCCGACTCTAGTGTTCTATGTATTCCTGCATGTCATTCTATGTATTCCTGCATGGCAGAAGAGGGCTGGACTATAGGGCCCTTAGTAGTCCCTTCCGACTCTAGTGTTCTATGTATTCCTGCACGTCATTCTATGTATTCCTGCATGGCAGAAGAGGGTTGGACTATAGGACTCTTAGTAGTCCCTTCCGACTCTAGTGTTCTATGTATTCCTGCATGTCATTCTATGTATTCCTGCATGGCAGAAGAGGGCTGGACTATAGGACTCTTAGTAGTCCCTTCCGACTCTAGTGTTCTATGTATTCCTGCATGTCATTCTATGTATTCCTGCATGGCAGAAGAGGGCTGGACTATAGGGCCCTTAGTAGTCCCTTCCGACTCTAGTGTTCTATGTATTCCTGCACGTCATTCTATGTATTCCTGCATGGCAGAAACGTCGCGCAAACGCTTTTCTCTGTCTGTGTTTTTAATTCTGTTGCAGCCAAAGTTAGTTTTGTGGGATCTGAAAGACTAACAAGTTGTTCTTGGCACCGGCTTTTGCTGACCGAGAAAAATCCTCCCAATTAAAACTCGTTAAGAAAATATAAACGGGGGACGGGACCGATCCGTCGGCCTCCGCCTCGTTTTAAGTCGTCCGAAAGTTCGCTTTCACATATTACTTCCAATTATATTTTTATCCGAAATTTGTCTATTCGTTTGAAATTTGCACATATTTTTTTCGTGCAAAAATTAAGAATGCAAAATAAATAAATCGTATTTATTTAGCATTCTGATTTTGTGGATCTATATCAGCAAAAAAATGCAGGTTTTGTGTATGCAATTGTTTCTAAAAATAAATATAATTTTAATGCTCAACACAATATTTATTTTGGTGTGAACTTTTGTTTCTTGAAAATTTGGCAAATTGTGTGAATATTTGCAAAGTTTGCAATTTTTCCGATAGTTTTCAAGCTTTGCAGATTTTGTGAATTTCGTAAGATTCGCAAATTTTGAGAATATTTGCAAGCATTGTGAATTTTTTTGAATATTTGCAAGCTTTGCGAATTTTGTGAATATTGGCAAGCATTGCCAATTTTGCGGATATTTGCAACCTTTGCCATTTTTGTTTGCAAATTTCTAGGATTTATTGTGATTATTTGCAAGCATTACAAATTTCGAGAATATTTGTATGATTTGCAAATTTGTTCAATATTTGTAAGGCTTACAAATATTTTGAATATTTGCAACCTAGGCAAGTTTTGTGAATATTTGCAAGTTTTCATTATTTTGCAAATATTTGCAGACTTTACTGTTTTTGTGAATATTTGAAAGCTTTGCAATTTTTATGAATCTTTGCAAGATTCACAATTTTTTTTTCACTATTCTCAGAATTTGCATTTTTTTCTGAATATTTGCCAGGGTAGGTATTTGTCAGTTTGCCATTTTTTCCCCAGATATTTACAATCTTTGCCAATTTTTTTGAATATCTGCAAACTATTATTTTTATGAATATTTCCAAACTTTGCTATTTTTGTGAATATTTCAAAGCATTGCAAATTTTGTGAATATTTGCAAACTTTGTTATTTTTATGAATATTTGCAGGCTTTGCAATTTTTCTGAATATCTGCAAACTACTATTTTTTTGAATATTTACAAACTTTGCTATTTTTTTGTGGATGTTTCCAAACTTTGCTATTTTTGTCAATACTCGCAAGCTTTGCAATTTTTGCAAATATTTCCAAGCATTACGAATATTGTGAATTTTTCAACTTTGCATTTATTTTTGTGAATATTTGCCCTTTTTGCAAATTTTATGTATATATATATATTTGTAATCTTTGCCATTTTTTCCAGATATTTGCAAACTTTGCCATTTTTTGCGAATGTTTCCTAGCTTTACAATTTTTGTGAATATTTGCAAATTTTTTAACAAATTTTGTGACTATATGCAAGCTTTGCAAATTTCATGAATAATTGCAAATTTTGTGAATATTTATAAACTTTGCAATTTTTTGTGATTATTTTTGGTTCAGTGGTAACTTTAGAATTAATGCAGTTTGACAATATTTTATATATATAAAATTTAAATATATATAAAATTTATTATATATAATATAATATTATATATATATATATATATATATACATTATATAATATATATTAATTTGCAATTTATTTTGGGTTTATTATTTATAGATTGGACTCCATCGTGTGCCTTTGAATAATTTCCAGGCAAACTTATTCAAATTTTTTAATGAATATTTGCAAGCTTTGTGAATTTTAATGGATATTTGCAAGGTTTACAAATTTTGTGAATATTTGCAGGTTTTGAGAATTTTGCAAATCTTTGAAAGGTTTAGAAATATTTTCAATATTTGCAAGCTTTCTGTATTTTTGCAAATATTTGAAAGCTTTGTGAATATTTGTCAGTTTTTGTAATTTTGGGGAATATTGGCCAGGTTTGCAAATTTTGTGAATATTTATCATCTATGGTTTTCCGTGTTTTCAGATATTTACCAGGTTTGCAAATTTTGTAACTCTATACCAACATTGCCATTTTTATAAATATTTGCAAGATTTCAAATATATTCCAGATATTTTCCAGGTTTGGAAATTTCATAAATATTTATCACCTTTGCAGTTTTGCGAATGTTTGCAAACTGTGAAATATTTTCCAGACATATGCCAGGTATGCAAATTTTGTGAATATTTATAAGTTTTCAAATTTTTGTGAATATTTACAAACTTTGCAATATTTTCCATACCTTTTCCCAGTTTGCAAATTTTGTAAATATTTGTCAATTTTGCAATTATTAGGAATATTTGCAAGATGTGCATTTCCCCCCCAGATATTTGCAAATTTTATGAATATTTCTCAGTTTTGCAATTATTTGCCAGCTTTGCCATTTTTGCACATATTTGCAAGCTTTCCAATTTTTTCCAATATATTTGCAAATTTTGTGAATATTTGTCAGCTTTACAATTTTTGCACATATTTGCAAGTTTTCCAATTTTTTCCAATATATTTGCAAATTTTGTAAATATTTGTCATCGTTGTCATTTTTGCACATATTTGCAAGCTTTGCAATTTTTTCCCTTAGATATTTGCATTTTTTGTGAATATTTGCAAGCTTTCCAATTTTTTCCAGTATATTTCCAAATTTTGTGAACATTTGCAAGCTTTCCAAATTTCTTCCAATATATTTGAAAATTTTGCAAGTATTTGCCAGCTTTGCCATTTTTGCACATATTTGCAAGCTTTGCAATGTTCCCTAATATATTTGCAAATTTTGCATATATTTGTCAGCTTTGCAATTCTTGCATATATTTCCAAAATTTGCCTTTTGAAAACATCTCCGAAAAGGAAAACAAAAAATTTCCAAACAAAGACACAAAAAATTTGAGCATCTGAAAATCCTTTTATTGAGATTTTTAATTAATTTATTAACACCGTTACGGTTGTCATTATTATCAGCCAATAATTTATTATTATTATTATTATTATTATTATTGATTTTTTTATTTATTGCTATTATTATCGATTATTTATTATACACAGGCGGCGAAACCCGGCTCGTCGTTTTCTCGTTTTATCGATCAATCCGCTAATTTTTCGGAAAAACGGCGCCGGATGCGTCCTTAGCTCTCTTCGAAGATCCCCCGTTTGTGCCATTCCTGGTCTCGAACTCGGCGCACGGACTGGATCAACGGGGTGTCCGGCGTCCCATTCGTTCCAATGGCGGTATTCGCCCTTTTCGAAAACGTATTGGCGCCCGCGGTATCCGGGGAATTCGTACCCGACCCATCTGTCGGACGGAAAGAAAACGCATTGCGCAGGTGAGAAAAAAATATTATTATTATTTTATTAATAAAATTTATTATTTTATTATTAAATTTTATTATTTTATTATTAAAAAATATTATTATGAATTATTATTATTATTATAAACCATATATATATATATATATATACACACATGTGTATATATATATATATATATATAGTGCTGAAAATTAAGCTTTGCAAATTTTGTGAATATTTGCAAGCTTTGCTAAATATCCTGAATATTTGCAAGCTTTGTGAATTTTGTGAATATTTGCAATCTGTGAATTTTGTGAATATTTGCAAGCTTTGCTAAATATCCTGAATATTTGCAATCTATGTGAATTTTGTGAATATTTCCAAGCTTTGCAGATTTTGTGAATATTTTGCAAGCTTTGTGAATTTTCTGAATATTTGCACTCTATGTGAATTTTCTGAATATATTTCCAAGCTTGGCTAATTTTTGTGAATATTTGCAAGCTTTGCAGATTGTCTTTGTGAATTTTCTGAATATTTTGCAAGCTTTGTGATTTTTCTGAATATTTCCACACTTTGCAAATTTTGTGAATATTTGCAATATCCTGAATATTTTGTGAATATTTGCAAGCTTTGTGAAATTTGTGAATATTTTTCAAGCTTTGCAAGTTTTGTGAATATTTTGCAAGCTTTGCGACTTTTCTGAATATTTGCAAGCTTTGTGAATTTTGTGACTATTTTGCAAGCTTTGCAGATTTACAAATATTTATAAATCTTGCAACAACGCTGCCCCCCAGTGGCGAATTTAATACCCTCTGCCCTCAATCCCAATTAATCCCATTTAATCCCATTTAATCCCAATTAATCCCAACTAATCCCAATCCCAATTAATCCAAATTAATCCCATTTAATCCCAATTAATCCCAGCTAATCCCAATCCCATTTAATCCCATTTAATCCCAATTAATCCGGATGGATCCTTACATCCCGTTGAGGGCCTTGACGCTGGCCACTCGGTCCTGGAACCCGTGGGACCACAAACTGGGGACGTCGTCCTCCACAATCTCCATCTTGCGTCCTCCGTAGCCGCTGTTTTCGAAAAGGTGGATTTTGTGGTCCGGACTGTCCTAATCGGGATTAAGGAAAGGGTTAATCGGGATTAATCGGTGCCTGGAGAAGTCCTCCGGAGCTTACATAGAACATTCTGCCATGCAGGAATACATAGAATATTATGCCATGCAGGAATACATAGAATACCATACAGGAATACATAGAATATTTTGCCATGCAGGAATACATAGAACACTCTGCCATGCAGGAATACGTAGAACATTGTTCCATGCAGGAATACATAGAACATTCTGCCATGCAAGAATACATAGAATACTCTGCCATGCAGGAATACATAGAATGCCATGCAGGAATACATGGAACATTCTGCCATGCAGGAATACATAGAATATTCTGACATGCAGGAATACATAGAATACCATGCAGGAATATATAGAACATTGTTCCATGCAGGAATACATAGAACATTCTGCCATGCAGGAATACATAGAATGCCATGCAGGAATACATAGAATGCCATGCAGGAATACATAGAATATTCTGACATGCAGGAATACATAGAATACCATGCAGGAATATGTAGAACATTGTTCCATGCAGGAATACATAGAACATTCTGCCATGCAGGAATACATAGAGTCGAAAGGGACCCCAAGGGCCGTCCCGGGGGTCCGAGTTCGGACTCAAACCCCGGAGCGGACTCACGAGGAGGAGGGGCCGGAGGGAGAGGAGGCTGTCGCTGTCGCGGCTGTTGGACCACGAATCCCAACGCGGGTAGTCCCCCTTCTCCAGAACGAACTGCTCCCCGCTGAACGACTGGCGCTCGAACCCGAGCCACCTGCAAAAAAAAACGGGTGCAAATTTCGCGGAAACGACCATAGAGTTGCGCCGGAGGACCCAGAGATTCCTAGAGAGGACGCGTCGATCTAAGGCTCCGAAGGACCCCGGCGCAGCTCTATGGTCCACCACCGTTCAACGATGAACGGAAAAGCAATTAAAAAATTAATTTTGGAGGAATAGCCTCTCTAGGAATACGTAGGTCCTCCAGCGGAACTCTATGGTCGATTTCCATTAAATGGGAAATATTTGTAAAATTATGAAATAATAATAATAATAATAATAATAACAATAATAATAATATAAAATAATAATAATAATAATAATAATAATATAAATAATAATAATAATAGTAATGATATTAATAATAATAATATAGTAGTAATGATATAAATAATAATTATAAAATTAATAATAATAATAATAATATAAATAATAATTATAAAATTATGAAATAATAATAATAATAACAACAACAACAATAATAATATAATAGTAATGATATAAATAATAATTAGAAAATTATAAAATAATAATAATAATAATAGTAATGATATAAATAATGATTATAAAATTATAAAATAATAATAATAATAGTATGGATATAAATCATAATTGTAAAATTATAAAATAATAATAATAATAATAGTAACGATATAAATCATAATTATAAAATTATAAAATAATAATAACAATAATAATAGTAACGATATAAATCATAATTATAAAATTATAAAATAATAATAATAATAATAATAATATAAAAACAGCTCTAGGCATTTGTAATATTAATTATACATATGTATACTAAAATTTAATTATATTACGTATTAAACATTAAACTATTTTAATAATATTAATAATAATATTAATTAATAATATTAATATGTTGTAAAAATTTGAATTGTCTAATTATTTGATATTTAATATAATTGTGAAGCATATTAAATATTAAATTATTAAACAAGTTAAATATTTATAATACTATAATATTAATAATTAATAATTAATACTATTAATATTTGTAATTATTAACTATTTTAATAATACTATATTATAATAATATATTTCTATGATGTTTTGTTGTTTAATATTTAATAGGTTTAACAAATATTTTAAATATTAAATATTTAAAATAGTTAATGATATTATGAATTAAAAATTACATAACATTATTATTAATATTATGAATTAAAAATTAAATAACATTATTATTTATATTAATAATTAATAATCATAATTAATCATACTATAGTAATATGGTATGATAGTACTATAGTACTATAGTATATTATAGTAATATTATATTTATATATATTTATATTAATACTATCATATTTAATTTAATAGTTAACATATTTTAGAAATATATTAAATATTAAATAATATATTATTATATATTTTATAATTGGTATTATATTTATATTGATAATTTTTGCTGCCTACCAATATTTATAATTGGTAAATATGTTGTTGTTGTTATTATTATTATTATTATTATTATTATTATTATTTAATATATATAATATAGATTATATAATACACAATATATAATAATAATAAAATAATAATATATTATAATGTAAAATATATAATAATATATTATTTAATATTTAATATATTTCTAAAATATATTAAATATTAAATAATTAAACAAATTAGATATTTACATCTTTCCAATCTAATATTATTAATTAATGATTAATATTATTAAAAATTAGTAATTTATAATAATTATTAATAATATTATTTAATTTATTTATTATTATATTGTTTATATTATTAATAATATTACATTACTAATAACATAT
This sequence comes from Urosaurus nigricauda, assembly GCA_034509955.1. Lineage (NCBI taxonomy): Eukaryota > Metazoa > Chordata > Lepidosauria > Squamata > Phrynosomatidae > Urosaurus > Urosaurus nigricauda. The sequence continues at coordinate 21,522,458 of JAOEGL010000014.1, read as the reverse complement.
CTTTATATTTTATTAAAAATATTACATTATTATTAACAATCATATTATTCCTCTTTAAAATATGAAATAATAATATTAAATTTTAATATTAATATTTTTAATTTAATATTAATTTTAATATTTTAATTTAATATAAATTTTAATTTAATATTAAATTTAATATTAATTTAATATTAATAATAAATATTATAAATAATAAATAATAATATAAATAATCAATAATAATAAATAAAAATAAATTTTTAACATGCGTAGGGAATTTGCGGCGCTTCCTGCGCAAAGAACGAAAACGCGTTTTTGCGCAATTTCGCGTCTACTCACGGCCCGGCCTCCACTTGGATGGAGCCGACTTTTTCCAGATCCTTCTCCGTCACGTTCGGACTTTCGTCCGTCAGCTCGCATTTCCTCCCTTGGAAATTCTCCAATTCGTAAAGCGTCACCTGCAGCGAGAGAGAGAAAACGCGTTTCGTTTCGGCGCAAAACGCGTTTCGAACTCGGGTCCGGTCCTCTAAGGTACCCCCTTCTCCGGCACGATGTGCAAATTCGCTAAACGTGCCGTCTATTATTCCATCTAAACAATCAATTAATTTATCAATTAATAAACATTATTAATAATATTTTATTATTTTTATATAAATATATTATTATATTTATATTATTATATTAAATTATTTAATATTTTGTATGTTTAATATATTAAATAATTAAAGAGAAAATGCTTATTTGCAGAAAGAGAGAAATAATACATTAGCAAATGGCTCCCTCTTGTGGCCGAAGTGAGAACTGCATGTTTGGCCATTTTTGATGCTAATTAATAAAATTAAGAAAAATAAATTTATGCACATCCTAAACATTTCTAATCCTTTGTATCCAGCAACATGATTTGTATGTGATGCAAATAATTATAATTTATTATAATTATAAATAATACAGTCCCTTTAATTATTATGATTAATTGTAATAAATAATTATAAATAATAGTCCCTTCAATGTGAGATATCTCCAGGTCTCTCATATCAGGTTATATAATTTGATTATGATGTATATTGATTTATAATATTTTATATATTATATACGCTTACATAATATTTTAATATTACATAATATTATATGTACACACACACACATATATATATATATATATTATTCAATATTATATATATTGATATACAATATTATACAAAATAATATAATAAATATATATATATATAGTACAATACTATATTACACATACACACATATATAATAATATATATAATATATAATATATAATTTGTCACATAATATATAATATTATATAGAATGTAATATAAAATTCTATATTATAAAAATATTATATATGTGTATGTGTGTAATATTGATATACATATTATTATGTTATTTTTGTTTATGTTATTTATATTATATAGAATATTAATATTATTAATATTATATATAATATTAATATTAGTATAATATTATTTATATTATATATGATATTATATATATATTATATAATATATATTAAATATTTAATATATATAAATATTTTATATATATATATATATATATATATATATATTAAATATTATTATAAATTATTATTTTATTGCTACTTATTTTCCGCTTGCGCCGTACCTTGTAATTTGGCGCCGTTTCCTCTGGACTTTCCGCGGTCGCCATTTCCTCCGGTGGACTGTGTTGATCTGTCATTATTCCTGCAAAAAATAATCTTATATTTTATAATAATACTAATAACAATAATAATAATAATATAATATAATTGTTATTATATTAAATAAATTTATGTATATATATTTATGATATATTATTATTGTTGTTATTCTATATATATAATAAAAATATAAAAAAGAGTTTATATATATATATATATATATATACACATATATACTCTTTTTGGTGGAAAAAGCAATACTTTCCTGTTTTAATCCTAATTAGGAGAGATTTATCGGACAGCTTATTTTTTATACATATATATATATATATATATATATATATGAAAATTATATATATATTTAAATAATTATGTATATAAATTGTATTTATATATAATTAGATTATACATATGTATAATTATTTAAATATATATAATTATATATATATTTACTATATATATATATATATATATATATCTGCTCTCCTAAATATATATATATATTTATAAATATATATCTTTATATATATATTTAAATAATTATATATATATATAGTGTAATTATATATATATATATATATATACATACACATTATACACAATTATAAGTATATATAATTTTATATATATATATACACATGTTTAAATAATTATACATATAAATATGTAGTTTTATATATAACTACATATTTATATATATAATTATTTATATATATATGTATATATATGTAATTATATATATTTATAATGTAATTATATATATTTATAATTATATATATATATTTAAGAGAGCTGTTTTATATATGATTATGTATGAGATGTATGTATATATATAATTATACATCATCATACATAATCATATAAAAAATATATATATTTCAAATATGTATATTTATATATATACCTATATATATATATATATATATATGTATATGATGATGTAACATAATACATATATAAAAATTATGTGTAATTATATATATATTTAATTATACATAATTATATAATTATATATAAAATATTATATATATATATATAAATATATAAATATATATCTATATAAATATATATTTATTTGAAATACATAATTATATAATATAATACACAATTATACATAAATTATATATAATTATACATATATATATATTTTATATATAATTATATAATTATATATAAAATATTATATATATATATATATTAATATATAAAATATTATATATATGTATATACAATATTTTATATATGTGTGTGTGTGCGTGTGTGTATATATATATATATATAATATTATATAATATATATATATATATATATATATGATTTCCTAGTTTTCTTTGCAATTCGACGACTGAGTTTTCGGGTGTTAAAATCAGCGGCACCGTCCTACCTGTCCTTCCGTCGTACGGCGTCCGATTTGTCCCCGAGGAAGACAGATATATATATATCTATTCCGGGTCCGCTGAGTTTGCAAAACCTAAACGTTCGCCGTTTCTTTTCACGATGCGCCGCT
>JAOEGL010000014.1:21491834-21516697 GCA_034509955.1 Urosaurus nigricauda | reverse complement strand
GATAGATGGATAGATAGATAGATTGATAGAAAGATAGATGGATAGATAGATAGATAGATACATAGATAGATGGATAGATAGATAGATGGATGGATGGATAGATGGAAGGGATGGATGGAAGAATCAATAGATGGGTAAATAGATTAGAAATATTACATGGATGGATGGATAGATAGAAAGATAGATGGATGGATGGATAGATAGATAGATAGATTACTAGAAAGATAGATGGATAGATAGATAGATACATAGATAGATGGATGGATGGATGGAAGAATCGATAGATGGGTAAGTAGATTAGAAATATTACATGGATGGAAGGAAAGATAGATGGATGGATGGATAGATAGATATTGATAGGTAGAAAGATAGATGGATACATAGATAGATGGATGGATACATAGATAGATAGATGGATGGATGCATAGATAGAAAGATAGATAGATGGATAGATAGATAGATTGATAGATAGATAGAAAGATAGATGGATAGATAGATGGATACATAGATAGATAGATAGATAGATGGATAGATCAACTGGGTGGCCATCTGTTGCTTTGATGGAGAGTTCCTGCATGGCAGAATAATGGGGTTGGACTGGATCAGGACCCTTTTTGGGGTCTCTTCCAACTCTAGGATTCTAATGATCTATTTATCTGTCTAATCTATTTACTTATCCATCGATCAATCCTTCCATCCATTGTTCTTATCTATCTATCTATCTATCTTTCAATTATTTCATCCCTCTCTCTCTCTCTCTCTCTTCTATCTCTCTAATGTGTGTCATCTATTTATCCATCCATCTATCTACTCTTCCATTTGTCATCTATCTATCTAGTCCTCCATCTATCCCTCTCATTCATCTATCTATCTATCTATCTATCTATTCTATTTATCCATATATCAATTCATCCATCGATCTCTCTCTCTTTTCTATCTATCTATCTATCGTGTGTCATCTATTTATCCATCTATCAGTTCTTCCATCCATCTCTATCTATCTATCTATCTATCAATCATCTATTTATCCATCTATCCATTCATCCATCCTATCTATCTATCTATCTATCTATCTATAATCTATTTATCCATCACTTCTTCCATCCATCCCTCTCTTCAATCTATCCATCAATTCTTCTATCTATCTATCTATCTATCATCTATTTATCCATCTATCTGTTCTTCTATCCACCCCTCCTATCTATCTATCTATCTATCTCTTTTATCTATCTCTCCTAAGATTTTTATCCATCTATCCATCCATTAGTCAATCATTTCTCTCCCTCCATCTCTTGATCCACCTCTATCTATCTATCTATCTATCATCTTCTATCTTTCTCTCTTAACATTTTAATCCATCCATCCATCCATCAATCATTTCTCTCTCTCCATCATTAATAACCTATCAATCAATCAATCAAATCAATAATCTATCGATATCATTTCATCCATCAATTGATCCATTATCATAACCTTCTCTGAGTCCCGTTCAGGAAAAATAAATAACCAAATATATATAAATATCAATAAAAGGCTCCTCTCCAAAATAAATAAATAATAATTAATTAATTAATTAATTAAGATGAATAATAATAATAATAAAAATAAATAAAACTTATATAAATAAATAAAAATAAATACAAAATAAAAATAATAAATATATAAATAAATAATAAATAAATAATAAACAAAATTAACAAATATAGAAATAAAGGCAAACAAATAATAAATAAAAATAGGAAATAAATGAATGAATAAAAATAATAAATAAAACCAATATATATATATAAAGTAAAAATAAATAAATACAAAATAAAAATAATAAATATATAAATAAATATAAATAAATAATCAATAAAAATAATAAATATAGAAATAAAGACATACAAATAAAAATAACAAACAAATAAATAATGAATAAAAATAATAAATGAATAAAAATAAATAAATAAAAATGAAATAAAAATAATAAATATATAAATAAATAATAAATAAAAATAATAAAAATAGAAATAAAGACAAATAAATGATAAATAAAAATAACAAACAAATAAATAATGAATAAAAATATTATACGAATAAAAAGAATAAATAAGTAAATAAATAAAAATAAATAAATAAATAAATAAACAAACAAAATATTGCGATGCCCATCATCCCTTTTGATTTATATAAAACCATAAATAAAACAACCATAATAATAATGATGATGATGATGATGATGATAATAATGATATTGATAATAATTATAATAACTGGAAGATATACGTGGTGATATTTATTTATTTAATCAGGAGCTTTCTCAGTTTATTTATTGCTTCTTTCCTTCCTAGAAAATTGTCGTTAAAATCGACGATCTCTCATTAAAAACAATCTTAATTTCAGCCTAAAATGAAAAAAAAAACAACCGGCGGCGAAGGCAAAAATAATCGCGTTTCGTCCTTTTTCGAAAAAATCCTCACGATTTTTAAAAATATACTTTTTAATATATATATATTTATATTTATAACCGATCGCCGTTAACGCGTCCGTCGTTTTCTCGCTCGATATGGCAGTAATTAATTATTTAATCCGTTCCTCCGATAGCGGTAATTAATTATTTTTTCCGCCCCGAAAAAATTATGCAAAATTTTAAATTTGTTCCTAGGCACCTTTGAGGAAAAAAATAATAATAAAAAATAAAAAATAAAAATAAAAGAAAAAATAAAAATAAAAAATAAAAAGAAAAAATAATAATAAAAATTAAAAATTAAAATAAAAAATAAAAATAAAAAATAAAATAAAAATAAAATAATTCGGGCGCGACGTTTCCGATAAACGGCGAGGAAATCCGGATTAAAATTACGGACTATAAGGCACTGCGCAAAAATGAGAGACGGGTTCGAGAAGCGACGGCGACGGAGGGATTTTCCGGGTTTCGTTAAGGCTCCCGAGTCCGTCGCGACGGCGAGGGATTATTTTTCCGTATTTTCCTCCTCCGCGGCGGCGTCCGTCGCGTCCGTTTCGTTAGTCGGGCGTAAGTACGAAACTCCCCTGATGGAAAAATGAAATAAAAAAGGAGTATATGACCATAATTAATCTAGTGTTCTATGTATTCCTGCATGTTACTCTATGTATTCCTGCATGGCAGAAGAGGGTTGGACTATAGGGCCCTTAGTAGCCCCTTCCGACTCTAGTGTTCTATGTATTCCTGCATGTCATTCTATGTATTCCTGCATGGCAGAAGAGGGTTGGACTATAGGGCCCTTAGTAGCCCCTTCCGACTCTAGTGTTCTATGTATTCCTGCATGTTATTCTATGTATTCCTGCATGGCAGAAGAGGGTTGGACTATAGGGCCCTTAGTAGTCCCTTCCGACTCTAGTGTTCTATGTATTCCTGCATGTTATTCTATGTATTCCTGCATGGCAGAAGAGGGTTGGACTATAGGGCCCTTAGTAGCCCCTTCCGACTCTAGTGTTCTATGTATTCCTGCATGTCATTCTATGTATTCCTGCATGGCAGAAGAGGGTTGGACTATAGGGCCCTTAGTAGCCCCTTCCGACTCTAGTGTTCTATGTATTCCTGCATGTCATTCTATGTATTCCTGCATGGCAAAAGAGGGCTGGACTATAGGGCCCTTAGTAGCCCCTTCCGACTCTAGTGTTCTATGTATTCCTGCATGTCATTCTATGTATTCCTGCATGGCAGAAGAGGGCTGGACTATAGGGCCCTTAGTAGCCCCTTCCGACTCTAGTGTTCTATGTATTCCTGCATGTCATTCTATGTATTCCTGCACGGCAGAAGATGCATTTGGACTATAGGGCCCTTAGTAGCCCCTTCCGACTCTAGTGTTCTATGTATTCCTGCATGTCATTCTATGTATTCCTGCATGGCAGAAGAGGGTTGGACTATAGAGCCCTTAGTAGCCCCTTCCGACTCTAGTGTTCTCTGTATTCCTGCATGTCATTCTCTGTATTCCTGCATGGCAGAAGAGGGTTGGACTATAGGGCCCTTAGTAGCCCCTTCCGACTCTAGTGTTCTATGTATTCCTGCATGTCATTCTATGTATTCCTGCATGGCAGAAGAGGGCTGGGCTATGGGACCCTTAGTAGCCCCTTCCGACTCTAGTGTTCTCTGTATTCCTGCATGTCATTCTATGTATTCCTGCATGGCAGAAGAGGGTTGGACTATAGGGCCCTTAGTAGCCCCTTCCGACTCTAGTGTTCTATGTATTCCTGCATGTCATTCTATGTATTCCTGCATGGCAGAAGAGGGCTGGGCTATGGGACCCTTAGTAGCCCCTTCCGACTCTAGTGTTCTCTGTATTCCTGCATGTCATTCTATGTATTCCTGCATGGCAGAAGAGGGTTGGACTATAGGGCCCTTAGTAGCCCCTTCCGACTCTAGTGTTCTATGTATTCCTGCATGTCATTCTATGTATTCCTGCATGGCCCACCTCAGACTTGGTTCTCGTAATGGCTCTGCCTCTTCCTCGATTTCAGCTCCTTCATCCATTGCGGCGAAAACTCCTCCGACCTGCGAAATAGGGATAAAACCAAAATTAATTACGTTTTAAAAAAATAATTAATTAATTTTTTTCCCTCCAAAATGGCGGCAAATTTCGCGGTTTTCGCGCAGGACACGAATCCGCGCCCCGTTTCGCTTTTACGTAATTTTTTTCCGAAGTACCTCTCTTCTTTTTCCGTTCCCGTCGGCAGATTTCGGGATCCCTGGAGGACGCCGGCGCGAAATTTGGAGGACGGCGCGGAAACGCCGCCGCCGGTCGCGGCCGCCGTCGCTTCGGGTTCGTGTCTTTTCCTGAGTTGCGCCTGGAAAGGAAAGAGAGAGAAGTATTTATTGAATTTTATTAAATTAAATTTATATTTTATATATATATAGCAGGAAATATGGAGAAAAAGACCATAGAGTTGCGTTGGAGGACCCAGAAGTGCCTAGAGAGGCGTTCTCTCTAGGAATCCTCTGTGGTCCTCCAACGTGACTCTATGGGCAAAATTAAGCAAAAGATGACCATAGAGTCACCCCACGGTCACTCCATGGTCAGTCAATGGTCATCACATGGTCACCCAATGGTCACTCTATGGTCACCCAATGGTCACTCTATGGTCACTATAAGGCTACCTCATGGTCACCCTATGGTCACTATGGTCACCCTATGGTGAGCCCATGGTCACTCCATGGTCACCCTATGGTCATCCCATGGTCACTCTTAAGGTTACCTCATGGTCACTCCATGGTCACTCTGTGGTCACCCCATGGACCATCTATGGTCACTCCATGGTCACCCCATGGTTACCATATGGTCACTGTATGGTCATCCCATGGTGACTCCATGGTCACCCTTTGGTCAGCCCATGGTCACTCTGTGGTCACCTCATAGTCATCCAATGGTCACTATGGTCACCTCACACTCACTGTAAGGTTACCTCATGGTCACTCCATGGTCACCCTATGGTCACCCTATGATTATGGTCACCACATGGTCACCCAACGGTCACCCTATGGTCATCCCATGGTCACTATGGTAAGCCTATGGTCACTTCATGGTCACCCAATGGTCACTCTATGGTCACCCAATGGTCGCTCTATGGTCACCTCAGAGTGAGCATGTTGGGACCATAGTGACCATTGGATGACCCCATGGTCACTCTGTGGTCACTCTATGATCAGCCCATGGTCAGCCCTTGTCATACCATGGTCACTCCATGGTCACCTCATGGTCACTCTATGGTCACCCTATGGTCATCCCATGGTTACTCTATGGTCACCCCATGGTCAATCTATGGTCACTGTATGGTCAGCCTATGGTCATTCCATGGTCACATTATGGTCACCCTATGGTCATCCTATGGTCACTCTTTGGTCACCCTATGGCCACTCTATGGTTACTCTATGGTCACTCTATGGCTACTCTATGGTCATCCCATGGTCACTCTATGGTCACTCTATGGTAAGCCTATGGTCACTCCATGGTCAGCCCATGGTCACCCAATGGTCATTCTATGGTCACCCCATGGCCAACCTATGGTCACTATGGTCACCCCATGGTCACTCGATGTCTGCCCTATGGTCAATCCATGGCTACCCCATACTCACTCCATGGTCACCCTATGGTCATTCTGTGGTCACCCCAATGGTCACTCTACAATCACCACATGGCCACTCAATGGTCACTATGGTCACCCCAAGGTTACCCCATGGTCACTCTGTGGTCACTCTATGGGTCACCCAGCGGTCACCTTGAAGGCCGAGTGGTCCATCCCTGGGAAGACGGGGAGCCTTTGGGTCTGGGGGGCCGCTGACCGCTCCGTCGGCCGGGGTCTCCCTTCTCCGTCCGGCGGCTTTTCTCCTGAAGGACAGAAAGACGGAGGAGAGCTCAGGCCAATGGTCAGCGGTCAAGCGTCCTGGGGGTCCCCAACGCTTCCCATTCGGCCCACCTGGGGAGTCCTCGGACGTCCGGCCGCTGTCGGCTTCGGCTGACTCGGACGCCCGCCTTTGACCCTCAACGTCCTCCCGGCCGCCGCCGCCGCTTCTCCGTAACGAGTTCGAGATGGGGGTCCGGCGCTGGCGTCGCCTCTTGCTCAGCTGGACCCGGGTCTTCAGGGCACTGGAGTCCAGGACGGGCGTTTGCTGCGGGAAAACGGCCGGAAATTATGGCCGGAACGGTCACTACCAATGCCAATCTGGCCCGTGGCCATCCCGTGGTCACTCTATGGTCACCTCATGGTCACCCCATATCACTCTGTGGTCACTCTACGGTCACTCTATGGTCACTCTATGGTCACTCTAAGGTCACTTCTTGCCACTCTGTGGTCACTCTGTGGTCACTCTGTGGTCAGGCTATAGTCACCCCATGGCTATTCCATGGTAACTCAATGGTCACCCAATGGTTACTCTATGGTCACTCCATAGACACCCCATGGTCACCCCTTAACACTCTGAGGTCACTCTGTGGTCACTCTGTGGTCAACCCAATGGTCACTCCATGGTCACTCCTTATCACTCAATGGTCACCCCATGGTCATCACGTATCACTCTGTGGTCACTCCATGGTCACTCTATGGTCACTCTATAGTCACTACATAATCACCCCTTGTCCCTCTATGGTCACTCCATGGTCACTCTGTGGTCACTCTATGGTCACTCCTTGTCACCGAATGGCCATTCCATGGTCATCCAATGGTCACCCCGTTGTGACTCAGTGGTCACCCAATCTTCACTCTGTGGTCACTCTATGGTCACTCTGTGGTCACTCTATGGTCACCCCTTGTCACTCTGTGGTCATTCCATGGTAACGCTATGGTCATTCTATGGTCACTCTATAGTCACTACATAATCACTCCTTGTCACTCTGTGGTCACTCAGTGGTCACCCAATGGTCACTCTATGGTCAATCCATTGTTACCCTATGGTCACCCCACGGCTATTCCATGGTCACCCAATGGTCACTCTATGGTCACCCCATGGTCACCCCTTATCACTCTGTGGTCACTCCGTGGCCATTCCGTGGTCACCCCATGGTCACCAAATGGTTATTCTATGGTCACCCTGTGGTCACTCTATGGTCACTCCATGGTCACCACTTATCACTCTGAGGTCACTCCATGGTCACTCTATGGTCACCCCATGTCATTCTGTGGTCACTCTATGGTGACCCCATGTCACTGTGGTCACTCTATGGTCACTCTATGATCACCCCTTGTCACTCTGTGGTCACTCCATGGTCACTCTGTGGTCACCCATTGTCACTTTATCTTCTCTCTGTGGTCACTCTGTGGTCATTCCATGGTCACTCCATGGTCACCCAAAGGTCACCCCTTGTCGCTCTGTGGTCACTCTGTGGTCACTCTATGGTCACCCCATGGCTATTCCATGGTCACTCAATGGTCACCCCATGTCACTCTGTGGTCACTGTATGGTCACTGTATGGTCACCCTCTTGCCACATTATGGTCACTCCATGGTCACTCAATGGTCACCAAATGGTCATTCTATTGTCACCCTGTGGTCACTCTATGGTTACTCCATGGTCACCACTTGCCACTCTGTGGTCACTCTGGGGTCACTCCATGGTCACCCCCTTGTCACTCTATGGTCAGTCTGGGGTCACTCTATGGTCACTCAGTGGTCACATAGAGTTTCCTAGAGAGGACATTTATGCAAATATATTTAAATAATATGCTAACGAGCTCCTTATCGCTCTTGCTGACCGTAGGGTCAAGACGGCCAAAATGGTGGCCGACGGCCCGGCGGCGGAGACTTACGTCGAGGAAGGAGAAGTCCGGCGGCGTCCCGAGCGGCGCGGCCAGTTCGCCAGACACGGGGTCCGAGTGAGAGTCGACGGGGGTCGGGTCCGAGTTCGAGGAGACGGACGGAAGACGGGAGGTAGGGGACGCCGGCGCGAAACTTGGGAGGGATAGAGAAAAATACGTAATTTCGTTTCCCGTTCGGCGCGGCGCATTTTTGGCAGATGACCATAGCGCACCTCTATGGTCTTTTAATATAATTTATATAATATTATAAAAAATATTCATAAATAATATAAATAAATACTATATTATTTTTATATTATTTATTATTTAATATTTAATTTGTTCTCCAGTGCACCTCTATGGTCTTAAAACATTAAAAATATTAAATGTTTATATTATTTAATATTTGATATTTTATTAATAAATAAATAAATAAATAAATATATTCAATATTGGAAAATATATAATTAATTTAAATAAATATATAGCGATAAATAATATAATATGATAAAAGTTTTTAATATAATTAAAAAATATTAAATGTTTATAATACTTAATATTTAATATTGGAAAAATATATATCATTATTTTAAATAAATATATAATACTAAATAACATAATATAATAAAAGTTTTAATATAATTTTAAAAAGTATTATTTAATATTTGATATCTAATATTGATTAATTAATTAATATTTAATATTGGAAAAATATATTAACATTTTAAATGAATACATGATAAATAAAAAATATTAAATATTAAATGAATTAATTAAATAAGTATTTATTAAAAAAATAAATATAATTATTTTATAAATTATGTTTTATAAATATTATAATAATATTTAACATATATATATATTTAATATGTAATATATAAAATATAATTATATTTTATAAATATAAATATTTATAAAAATAAATAAATATTAAAATAAAAATAAATATTATGAAATACGGTCAAATATTATGAAATACGGTCAAAAAAATATACTATAAAAAAATACCGTAAACGCACCTTTCCGCGCTTTCTCGGGGGTCCCTCCAGGTGCCATATTGGCTGTCGCTCTCTTGCGCAACGAGTGTGTCTGTGTCTTTGGCGCCCTCCGCTGGCCGGCCGAAGCATTGCTTCAATTGGTCCTGCAACACGGAAATTACACGTTAGGTTTTTAATATAATTTAAAAATTTAAAATATTTAAAAATATATAAATATTTATATTATTTGGTATTTTTAATGTTGGAAAAAATATATTAATATTTTGAATAAATAAACGTTAAAATGAATAAATGTTATAAAATATCAATGTTTAAAATAATTATATATGTATATATATAAACATTGATATTTTATCACATTTATTTATTTTAATGTTTATTTATTCAAAATATTAATATATTTTATCCAACATTAAAAATACTAAATAATATAAATATTGACATTTATATATATAATTAAAAATACTAAATAATTTAAATATTGACATTTATAAATATAATTAAAAATACTAAATAATATAAATATTGACATTTATATATACAAATATAAATATATAAATCTATATCTAATATATATGTATATTAAATGTATATAATATATATCAATATAAATTATATATATATATATATATATGATATTAATATACAAATTGCCCAATGTGATTTGACAAGCATATATATTAAATGTATATATATATATATATATATATATATAAAAATATATAATAGATATGAATTATATATAATATTGATACATATATGCAAATGCTCAATGTGATTTGATAATTATATAATATATATTATATATTATATTATATATATATATATATATATATATAAAATCTAAATATATATTTTATTTATATATCTATATATTGATATATAATATACTTTAATATATCTAAATTAATATATTTTAAGTATATTATATATATATATATATAAATTAACTACTTAATATATGTTAATAAATATTTATATACGTAATATTAAATATATATAAATATTAACATAATATATATAATGTCGATATTTTTAATATTTATTTTAAAATTTATTTAAAATAATCATATATATATATATATATATATATGTTAATACGTGAATATATGCAAATTGCCCAATGTGATTTCATAATCATATATACATTAATAATTATATATATATAATTCATATTATATATATATATATATATATAGTCTATATATATATATCAAAATAGTCTATATAGATTATGTATGTATATTATATATATATATATATATATAATACACATACATAATCTATATAGATATAGATAATTTTTATATAGATAGAGAGATATAAAATACATGTATATATATAAAGAAATACACACACATATATATATATATAATACACACATACATATACGTATATATGCAAAATATCGCGCCGCGATTAGGTCACTACCGTCCGACGAAGTAATTAAAAAACAGCGGAGGCTGACGGTCCGCGTTAATTAACAGACGCAACAATGCGGAAAAGAAAGGGCTTAACTAAGGAGCAAAGTCAACGAAACAAAAGGGCCCGTTGTTGTTGTCATTTTTACGCCTCGCCTGTTGCGAGAAACGGTCACAAAAGCTTGCAGGATTTTTAAATGCTTGATTTTATTTAAAATTTGATTTTTATTATTTTTTATTTTATTTTGTTATTTCATTTTATTTTATTATTTTATTATTTTTATTTTATGTTATTATTTTATTAATTATTGTATTTTATTAATATTTTAATATTTTAATATTTTATTATTTTGTTAATTTTTATTTTATTTTATTATTTTTATTTTATTTTATTATTTCATTTTCTTTTATTCTTTTATTATTTTTATTTTATTTATTATTTCATTTTATTTTATTATTTTATCATTTTATTTTATTTTATTTTAATATTTTATTTTATTTATTATTTTATTTATTATTTTGTTTTGTTTTATTGTTTTATATTTCATTTTATTACTTCATTATTTTATGTATTATTTTACTTTATTTTATTATTTTATTAATTTTTATTTTATTATTTTTATTTTATTTTATTATTTCATTTTATTTTATTATTTTATTATTTTATTTTAATTTATTATTTTATTATTTTATTTTATTATTTTAATACTTTATTATTTTATTTATTATTTTGTTTTGTTTTATTGTTTTATATTTCATTTTATTATTTCATTATTTTATTTTATTATTTTATTATTTTTATTTTATTAATATTTATTTTATTATTTTAATTTTATATTTTATTATTTCATTTTATTTTATTAATTATTTTATTATTTCATTATTTTGTTTATTATTCTATTTTATTATTTTATATTTAATTATTTCATTTTATTTTATTATCTTATTTATTAAAGTATTATTTTAAAATTTCATTTAAAACACAGAACCCTTTTTAAGGGCCTCCTAAAGTAAAATCTCCTTATTTTCTTCCAACTTTCTCATTCTGACGATAAAAGGAATTTTTTTCCCCCTTGATCTGGACCCCATATTTTCTATGGATCGTATTGGCCTTTTTTGCTGCAGCGTCACACTCTTGGCTCATGTTCAATTTGTATTATATGATGACCACAAATCTCCTTAAAACAAGTGTCCTGAGCCCTGGACACCCCACCGGTCACTCATCTCCAGGACAAAGAGGAGCCATTGCTGACCATTAGGCCCAGGACAGGACCCACCGGTCACTCCTCTCCAGATACTCACAATTGACCGTCCCAGAGTCGGAAGGGACTACTAAGGGCCCTATAGTCCAAATCGTCTTCCGCCATGCAGGAATACATAGAATATGCCATGCAGGAATACATAGAACACTAGAGTCAGAAGGGGCTACTGAGGGCCCTATAGTCCAACCCTCTTCTGCCATGCAGGAATACATAGAATGACATGCAGGAATACATAGAACACTAGAGTCGGAAGGGACTACTAAGGGCCCTATAGTCCAACCTTCTTCTGCCGTGCAGGAACACATAGAATGACATGCAGGAATACATAGAACACACCTCCTGACATGCAGGAATACATAGAATCCTGACCCAACCAGCGATTTAATCTCAAATTTCACCCGGGTTCGAGATACGCGCCCGAAGCACGTGTAAACATGACACTCTTCGTAATTTATTTATAAATAAACACAACCGACGCACAACGGTTGCGTCGCCGGAGCATTTTAAATTATAAATAACTTTGCACGTAAGAAAATAATAAATATATTTGGACGTAACTAATTAAAAATAGCTTTGCATGCAAGAAATTATAAATAGCTCGGCGTTTAAGGAACTGTAAATAACTTTTGCACTCAGTAAATAATAAACAAATGTGCAAGGAGTAATAAATAGCTTTGTAAACGACTTTGCATGCAAATTAAAATTAAAATTAAAATTAAGTTTTCGAGGATCCGGCGTGTAAATGGCGCCGCCTTGTGGAGAAGTTGCGAAATTCCTTCGCAGAATTAATATATAAATCCATTTAAATAGTGAAAAAGTTAAAAGTTATTCGGTCCAGATATAATTTATTTATATTAATATATTTATATTTAATATATTATATATTAAATATATATTTATATTATATATATATATATATTTAATATACTTCTATTATTTAATATATATATTCAATATATATATATATATATATATATATATATATATATATAAAAAAAATTCAAATATATATTTATATTATATATATATATATATATTTATATTGTGCCATTTGTCCTCAAATATATATATATATATATATATATATATATAAAATAAAGTTATACCATTATAAAATAAAAATTATTATTATTTATGATGTCATTTTGACCAAAGCGCAGGTGATAATATTAATATTAATATTATTAACAATTTTAATTATACTGTTATATTGTCCTTTCAACCAAAGGGAAAATAATAATAATAATAATAATAATAATAATAATAATAATAATAATAATTTTCCCTTTGGTTGAAAGGACAATATAACATTATAAATATTATTATTATTATTAATTATCATCTGCCCTTTGGTCAAAATGACATAACATAATAAATAAACATTATAATTATTGTTGTTGTTGTTGTTGAAAGGATATTACAACATTATAAATAAACATCATCATTATTATTATTATTAATTATTATATTCCCCCTCCATAATTTAAAATATACGATTTTTAAAACAAGAGTAAACCATCTGCTTAACTAAAAGCGCGCTACGCTCAACGCCGCGTGTTGCGAGGCATAAAAGTTTTTCTATTAAATGGAACGAAATCTGTTAAAACAGCCACAGTCCTGAGCGACTAATTAGTAGCAGGGCAATTAATCAACTCCAGACGGCTGCAAATGAACAAACGAAACAAACAAAAAAACCTTGAGAGTTTTGGCTCGGAAACGAGGTTGTAACCAAAGCTACCCCGAGAAAACAATGGCGCTTTCGGGTGTCGGGTTTCGTGCCATTTATTCCCAGCAAAGCTACCGACAACCCTCTTCTGCCATGCAGGAATACATAGAACACACCTTCTGACATGCAGGAATACATAGAACATTAGAGTCGGAAGGGGCTAATAAGGGCCCTATAGTCCAGCCCTCTTCCGCCATGCAGGAATACATAGAATAACATGCAGGAATACATAGAACACTAGAGTCAGAAGGGACTACTAAGGTCCATATGGTCCAACTCTCTTCTGCCATGCAGGAATACATAGAATGACATGCAGGAATACATAGAACACTAGAGTCGGAAGGGAATACTAAGGGCCCTAGAGTCCAGCCCTCTTCTGCCATGCAGGAATACATAGAACACACCTTCTGACATGCAGGAATACATAGAACACTAGAGGCACTACTAAGGCTCAAATTATCATTAACGCTCCTTTCGAGAAAGAAACAACGAGGACTTTCGAACGGGAGGGATATATTTTTCTCCCGGATCGTCTCGATGATGATAACGAGAGATAACGAGACGATAACGAGACGATAACGAGAGGGAACCACTCACCCAAAAAGACCACAAGGATTTCAACAGGTTCGAGCAGTAATAATACTCCATTTTGCTCCGCGTTTCTATGCGGCCAAGTACTCCTTCCGTCTCTTTTCGATCCCCGGTTGAATGTTACGGATATTAATTATTCATCCGTTCGCTCGTTCGCTCGCTCTTTGAAAGAGATCTTTGCAAAGCATCCAGATCACGTGACGGATACATTATATATATATATTTATTTCTGGACCGACTAATAATAAAATAAAAGCACCACAAATCCCTCGCCGAAAACTCGTTATTTACAGAGCCGTAATCCTTGCGGGGATTTTATTATCATTCCTCGTTAAATAGAAAACGACGGGAGATAAGAGACGGAAACAATATCTTTGCAAAGAGGATCAAGTTTCTCCCACGTTTGCAAAATATTTCCTGTCCCAATAATAAAATTAATAGAAGCGTCTCAAATTTCCGCTCGCGAAAATCCTCGTAATTTTACCGGCGGGTCCGGAAATCGCGTGGGGATTTTAATTCATTAAAAGTGTGATAAAAGGACGCAACGAGAGAGAGATAATGAGTCTCTCATATTTTTAAATATAACAAAATTAATAGAAGCATCTCAAATATCCGCTCGCGAAAATCCTCGTAATTTTGTCGTCGGGTCTGAAAATCGTGCAAGGATTTTAATTCATTAAAAGTGTGATAAAAGGACGCGACAAGAGAGAGATAATGAGTCTCTAACATTTTTAAATATTAGAAAATTAATAATAACGGCGTCTCGTATTTCCGCCCGCGAAAATCCTCGTAATTTTGTTGTCGGGTCCGAAAAGCGTGCAGGGATTTTAATTATCGTTATCAATTATCATTAAAAGTGTGAAAAAATGATGCAACGAAATAGATCACATGTCTCTAATATTTTTAAAAATAATAAAATTAATAAAAGCATCTCGTATTCTCACCCACAAAAATCCTCGTAATTTATCGTCGGGTCCAAAAATCGTACGGGGATTTTAATTATTATCTATTATTATCGTTAAAGGTGTGATAAGAGGCTAAAACGAGGGACATCAAACGTCTCCAAGGTTTTTAAATATTTCTTGTCCCGCAAATAACAAAATAACGGAGGATGTCCCAAATTTTGCAATTGTAGAAATTATTGCAACTCGTTAAAAAATCCGTGCGGGGAATATTTTAAAAATCGCAATTGTGTTTCTCGTTAAAAAAGCAACTGCTGTGACCTCGTTTCGCCTCTAATTTTTGCATCTCTTGGGAAAAGCTTAGCATTAAAAAACACAAACACGCATACACACCATTTTTTAAATTAAATCAGGATAAATCCATTCCCGCGGCACGAGATTATTACTAAGGGCCTTATAATCCAACTCTTTTCTGCCATGCAGGAATACATAGAACACTAGAGTCAGAAGGGGCTACTAAGGGCCATGTAGTCCCACCCTCTTCTGCCATGCAGGAATACATAGAATACACCTTCTGACATGCAGGAATACATAGAATACACCTTCTGACATGCAGGAATACATAGAATCCTAGATCAACCGAGGAATAAATCCCTACCGTCGACCAATGATCTATCCTCCTCTCTCTGTAGAAACTGCGACTCCGCCGCTGGATCAACGAAAAAGGCGAATTTTTCGGCAGCAGTCCCTCACGGTCCGGCTTGGTCCCGTCTTTCTCGGCGTCCGACTGGAAAGAAAAGGAGGAAAAACAGAGGAATAAGGTAAATTTATGCAATAAGAGACCACCCCAAATATATAGAAACAATCTGCTCTTCGTCGTAATTCCGTACGCGGATAATATATGCGTTTTGCGCAACGATCCAACGTACCTTTTTACCGTCGGGGAGGAAAACGCCGTGCGGGGATGCGCTCCGTTTACTCCAACGGTGGTCCGCCGTTTCGGGCGGGACGCTCCGGCGATCCTCGACTTTTTCGCCAAAAGGGAACCCGGTGCCCCTCGTTTTGGACTGGCGGACCTTTTCAGAGTACGAGCGTCTCAGGTCCGGCGCGGCGTTCGCGAAACCGACCCCAACGGGTTGCGGTCCCGGTCCGGTATCGGCCGCCGAAGCGTCGTCGCTCTTGTCGAACCCGATTAAATGAACATTAACCTCCTGTTTCAACCTCGTTCCTTGCGACGTACCACCCGCAAACAAACGGGTAGATCGAGCGAATAAATCAGCATCCGCACCAACTGAACCGACACCGTCCGCACCGGGATCCGTTCGTTTCGCGATCTGGTGCCTCCGTACGAGATCCGCTCCTTCCTCCTCGTCGACGATGAAGGTTTTCCTATGCGCGCCGGCCCGATCCGCGGGTTTCTCCGCCGCTTTTCTCCCCCAACGAGGAGGACTACATATCCCGTCTCTGGCTTTTACGAGTTCGGGTATTTCCTCTTCGATTCCCGGTGAAATATCCGACCTCCTCTGTCCGTAACCGCACGGCGTTTTATCGGCGGGGTGGCGTTGGTGCGGCGTTTTCTCCCGAGAAAACGTATTACTCTCTTCGGGAACCGGGGACGCCTTCTTAGAGTCCTCCTTGTATTCTGCCATCAGCGCGTCCAGGTCCAAAACTCTCGACCGATAACCGTCCGCCGATATATCCTTCGTTACTCCCCGGTTCGGATCGTCGCTCTTCTTTTGCACCGGACTCTTGCAATCCTGGCGGAGAGACGTCGGGCGCGATGGAGACTTTGCTCCAGAGCCGCGGATTGCAAAATCGAGGTCTCCCGCTCTCTCGTTATCCTGCTTTTCGCTCTCGTTCTTCGTCTCCGGTAGCGGATATTTAAACGGTCCGATCTGTGGGGTTTGGGAGGGATCGCCATCTCCGCCGTTCCTCCCAAGATTCCTATCTAGAGATCCTTGATTGTAGGAATTCCTATTATCGGGCGAACGAGTTGTTTTTGCGCCACTCGGAGGAATGGAAGCGTCGCTCGCTAGCAGAGAAACGTATTCACTTTTGAGCGGATCCGACGTCTTTTTTGGCGCATTTTCGCTCCCTTCAGGGATCTGGTATGTAAGAGCGAAATAGGTCGCTTTCGAAGCGTCCGACGGAGAGAGCGGGTTCTTCGGACCGCCGTCCGAAACCGGTTTCGCGCTTCTCTTTGCGACGGACGCGTCCCAAAGTTGGAAGGAGTCCCTCCTATTCGGCGACTTTCCTCTCTCTCGAGACTCCTCCGTCCTGAAGGCGTCGTGCGGCAACGTCTTCCTCCGCCATCTTTCCACCGCGACGCCGCGGCCGCTCTTCCCGACTCTCTCGCCCGCGCCGGTTTCTCGAATTTCATCTCCGCGGTCGGAAACGCCCGAACCTTCTTGCGCACTTAACACGGACTCGTCTTGACCAGACGTTTTCGTCTTACGTAAATTCGGCCGGTTTTCGCGCTCGCCCGCCGCCGCGCTCTTTTCCACGCTCGCTTGCGATTCTTTCGCCTTTCCGACGAGCGCCGCGTCTCTCCGCTCCTTATCCGTTTCCGCCGATGGCTTTGCGACTTTCTCCCCCGTCCGCTCCCAATTTGTATTTCGGTTCGCGAAATACGACGCTCTCGCGGCCGCCGCGTGTTGTCCGGACCAACTTCTGTTCGCCTCGTTCGCTCGTTCGTGGGACGGTCCTTTAGGATCTCTCGCCGGGGTCGTTTTTACGGCGGTTTCTAACGAATCTTTGGGAACGGAGGGTTCCTCTTTCGAACCCTGAACGTCGAGGCTGTCCGTTCTTCTCCTCTCTTTCAGGGATCTCCGGCTCCGTAGCGTTACCGCTTTATCCTCCGTCGCTGTCGCGATCGCCTCGCTCCGCACCCGTTCCCCGATCGTTTGGAGGATTTCGTACCGCGGTTCGATCCTCTGGAAAACCAACGAGTCCTCGACGGGTTTCGGAGGCGTTTTCTCGCACATCTCCTTCGAAACGTGTTTCTCCCACGCTCTCGCTTGCGCCGTTTTATCCTCGTTTACGAGCCTTGTTTTTCTCGCTTTTTCGGCGTCCGTCGCCGCGTCCGTCTGTACGGGGGGAACCTTCCTCGAGGTTACTTTAGCGTCCAGCACTTTGTCCACCCACGATTCGCGGAAACGTCCAGCTTGACCGGCGCAGGGGTCACTCGCAAGATGGTTCACCGCTACCGTATGTCGCTCTACGTTGTGTTCGAACATGGTCGCCCGGACGGTTTTAACGGCGGCGTTTTCTGGAGTTTTGGCCACGCCTTGCGGTACCGACGCGTTTTGTCTCTCCTTGACCGGACGGCCATCTTGGTCGCGACGCTCGTCCGTCAACGGCGCTTTCTGGATCGGTTGCGGCTTCCACGGATTCCCGGTTTCTCTGATTTCTCTTCCAAACTGGGGAGTTCTTTCTTCCTGGAAGAAATAAATAAAAATAGGGGTTTAAGAAAATATATAAATGACACTATTATAAAGTATCATCCCAAATAGACATATATGTACACATATAGGTATTTATAGATATAATGGTATCTTTATAAATATATATAGATATAATATATTATTATATATATTATTATAGATGTAATATAGATATTATAATATATATGATATACATAATATATATTTTCTATATATATAATATATATAATAATTTATTATAGCTAATATATTTTATCTATAATATTATATATATATATATATATATATATATATATAAAATATAAATATCTAAAATATATATGGTATACATAATATATATTTTCTATATATATAATATATATAATAATTTGTTATAGCTAATATATTTTATCTATAATATTATATATATATATATATATATATATATAATATCTAAAATATATATTTTAGATATCATATATATATATATATATGTATATATATATAAAATATTTTAGATAAAATATAGATATTATTATAGATGTAATAAATTATTCTATAATATAGTTATTTGAGACATAAGATATTATAAATATATCTATAATATATTGAATTGGTGTTAGAGGAAAAAACCGTGGGCAGACTGCTATGTAATATATTTAGATATTATAGTTAAATATATTATAGATATAATATATATCTATATATCATTATATTATAGACATAAACTTTAATAATATATATTATAGATATATATATATATAAAACATATAGCTAGAAATATTATAGCTAAAGTAGATATTATTACAGATATTATATATTATATATATTAATGTATATATATATATATATATACATATATATATGACATAGATATTATATATTATACATTTCTTAAATATATATTATTGTACATATAATATATTACAGATATTATAAATATAAAATGTGACAAATGTTATAGATATACTATATGGTATATATTATAGATATAATATTTTATACCTGCCATATTTATACCAGCGATGTTTTATAAATATTATGGCCAAAATCTGTTGTAGATATTATTATAGATATTATATATTATACATAGATATATTATAGATATAATATTATAAATATTTTAAATATGTATTATTATGCATATACTATATTATAGACATTACAGCTATAAAATATGACAAATATTATAGATATATTATATAGTATATCTATAAAATTTGTAATATTTTATAGCTGTATTATTTCTAATATATTATATGTATAATAATATATATGTGACAAATATTATAGATATATTATATAGTATATCTATAAAATTTGTAATATTTTATAGCTATGTTATCTATTATATGTGTAATTATATACATATATAATATATATTACAATTATATTTATTTATTATTTTTTATTTATTAGACTATTTATACCCACCATTCAGCCTTCAAGGCTATCAGAGCGGCTTACAATTATATATGCTTAATTATATATTATAGGTATAACGATAATAAATATTATAAACATGTATTATTATATGTATAATATATTATAGATATATAACATTATATATTATTATAATATAACTATATAATATTATATTATATATATCATATATTATAAATATATGTTTATAATGATATAATATACATATTTACATTATTATGAATATATAATATTATATTATAAAATAATTATATTGTATTACAACGTATTATAAATATATACTATTATATGTATAACATATTGTAGATATTATAGATATAAATATTATATCAATATAGATATAAAATATTATATTACAAATACTATAGGCATAGTATACAATACATACTATAGGTATAATATTTTATAGAATTTATTATATAGTATAGATATTATATTTATAATAATAATAATAATAATAATAAATTATTATATTTATTATTATATTTATTATTATTATTATTATTTTATAGATATAATAATAATAATAATAATAATAATATATAATATATTATTATATTTATTATTAATAATAAATATAATAATAATATATTTAGTATAGATATTATAATAAATTCTATAAAATATAGCTATAGTATATATTGTATACTATACCTATAATATTTGTAATATAATATTTTATATCTATATTGATATAATATTTATAATATCTGTATATACATATAATAGTATACATTTATAATACATTGTAATATAATATATTTATTTTCTAATATAATATTATATATTTAAAATAATATAAATATATATATTATATCATTATAAACATATATTTATAATCATGTAATATATATAATATAATATTATATAGTTATAATATTAAAATATATAATGTTATATTATATACCTATAATATATTATCTGTATAATAATATATGTTTATTATATTATTATATAGTATAATTATATATTATTTTTATATTATATTATATTATTATATATTAAATATTAAAATATTTAACATGAACGACGGTCACATAGGGCCGCTTTTGTCCCGACTCCTGACATAACCTTTCCGTCTTTTCCCGGCGCCGCGCAGCTCCGCGAGGGAAATAATCCCGTAATCCCATTAGGATTAAGCCATTCTTAAAACACACACAATGTCCTACTTTCCTTCCTTTCATTCACAGCCATCTGGGCAACTAACGAGACTTAACGAGTCGGCTTCATTTCGGGGGCGGGGAGGAAAACGCCAAAACCGGGCAACGCTTTCCTCACCCCTTTGGCGTCCTGAGATTCGTTGGTCGGGGGCTTCTGCGTCGTCGCATCCGTTTGCTTTTCGGGCCTTGCGTCGGCGCCCGCCGGCGAGCCAGAAAACCTATCGGAGAAAAAAAACGCGAATTTTCATTACAGGAGAATGGACGTCTTGGTGGAACTGTACCATAGAGTTGCGCTGGAGGACCTAGAAATGCCTAGAGAGGACACTTCTCTATTCATTTATAGGGCCCTTAATGCAATTTTATGGCAAGCACGAAAAACCTGGCACTCTCCGCAGAATGACGAAATTGTGTTAAATTAATCTTGATTGAATGGAGCCTATGGGGCGGGCTCCCCATCCAACCATTGAGTCAATGGGTCTACCCTAGTTGGGGTAAGCATTGAATCTATGGGATTTATCTAGGGGTTGGACCCTCCATCCAACGGTTGGGTCAACGGTTGGGTCTCTACCCAACGAGAGTAGAGAGCCAACCATTGAATCCAACCATTGAGTCAACGGTTGAGTCTCTACCCAACTAGAGTAGAGACCCAACCATTGAATCCAACCATTGAGTCAACGGTTGAGTCTCTACCCAACTAGAGTAGAGATTCAACCATTGAGTCAACGGTTGAGTCAACAGTTGGGTCTCTACTCAACCCAACTAGAGTAGAGACCCAACCGTTGAATCCAACCATTGAGTCAACGGTTGGGTCAACGGTTCAGTCAACGGTTGGGTCTCTACTCAACACAACTAGAGACCCAACCATTGAATCCAACCAATCAGTGAACGGTTGAGTCTCTACCCAACTAGAGTAGAGCTCCAACCATTGAATCCAACCATTGAGTCAATGGTTGAGTCTCTACCCAACTAGAGTAGAGTTCCAACCATTGAGTCAACTGTTGAGTCAACGGTTGAGTCAACAGTTGGGTCTCTACTCTACTCAACTAGAGTAGAGGCCCAACCATTGAGTCAACAGTGGAGTCAATGGTTGCGTCTGTACTCAACCCAACTAGAGTAGAGACCCAACCATTGAATGCAACCATTGAGTCAACAGTTGAGTCAACGGTTGAGTCTCTACCCAACTAGAGTAGAGACCCAACCATTGAATTCAACCATTGAGTCAACGGTTGAGTCTCTACCCAACTAGAGTAGAAACCCAACCATTGAATCCAACCATTGACTCAACGGTTGAGTCTCTACCCAACTAGAGTAGAAATCCAACCATTGAATCCAACCACTGAGTCAACGGTTGAGTCTCTACCCAACTAGAGTAGAGACCCAACCATTGAATCCAACCATTGAGTCAACAATTGAGTCTCTATCCAACTAGAGTAGAGACCCAACCATTGAGTCAATGGTTGAGTCAATGGTTGGGTCCCTACCCAACTAGAGTAGAGACCCAACCATTGAATCCAACAATTGAGTCAACGGTTGAGTCAACGCTTGAGTCAACAATTAAGTCAACGGTTGAGTCAACAGTTGGGTCTGTACTCAACCCAACTAGAATAGAGACCCAACCATTCAATCCAAGGGACCTATCTATGGGTTGACCCTTCATCCAACCCTCGAATCAATGGGGTTTATCAACAGGTCGGACTCCGCACCCAACAATCAACGGGTCTCCAAAATTAGACCAAAGCCGTAACACGCAACAAAACTCACAGCTTTGTCAGGTCCGAAGAAAGGGGCCGAGTTCGAAACGACCTCCGAAAATTTCCAGGTTTCAGGTCCGCGTTATTATCTCCGGTCAGTTCCTTGATCCGTTGCTGAATATTCAAAACCCTCGTTTCGGGGACGGGTTCGGCGCTCGCCGGAGACGCCGCGCTCGCCGACGAACCCGTTTTCGTGACACTTTTCGAAGACTCCGGTAGACCCAAAGCCTTTTCGAACCCGGGACGAGCCTCGCCCCGATTTGGGACCGCCCGATCCTCGGACGACAGGGCTCCGCTTTTTTCCGAAAATGCCGCCGTTCCTTTGCCATGACTTTCGCCCTTCGCTTCCCGCGGGTTTTTCCTCGCCGAAACCCGGTTCGGACCTTCAGACTTCCGGATCGGCGTCGCCAGGTTCGAGTTCGGGGGATCGTCGGAGCTTGAATTTTCGTTAATTTTGGGCGGACGAAGGTTTTCGAACTTCGCGGTGAGGTCCGCCGACAGCGGTCGCGGTTTCCGCGCTTTTTCGATTTTTTCGGGTTTCGCCGCGTCGCGGAGTTCGGCGACGCTCGTTCTTTGGTCCTTTAACGATTCCAGGAAAATGGCGGACACCGGTCTCGGACGCGGACGCGCCTCGCTCGCCCCGGGGTTCGGATAAAAATCCGTATCGGCCGCGAAGGTTTTGCTCGCGATTCGTTTTTGCTCCGTGGAGCCTTTTTCCGACGTATCTTCGGGAGGTCTGACGGCGGCGAACGTTTCCCAAGACGTCTCCCTCGAGAACGGCCTCGGGGTCAAGCGCAGCCGGGAGGCGGCCGGAGGCATTTCGGAGGGGCGGCCGGCGCTCCCGAATTTCGCCCTCGCGTCGGCGCGGTCCCCGTTTTCGGCGCGTCGCGGAGCCGGCCCGTCCCGCGGCTCGCCGAGGTTGGTCAAGGATGCGAGATGGGCGCCGAGTTCGACCTGCGTCGCCATTTCGTCCGACGTCAAACGCCGCGCGGGACGCGGACGATCCCTGGGATAAGCGTCCGCTGTCGAAACGGGATTTAAAAAATATAGGATCAATCAGGATTCGCACCCGGTGCGGTTATAGGTACGAAATAACGTAATATTTTTTACGAAAAAGCGTCGTTTTACCTTAAAACGGCGCCGTTGGGAAACGCGGCGGACGGGACGCGCCATCGGATAAAGAGATGCTTTATTCTGCGGATTGAAAGGTAAAATAAAATTTTAAAAAATGAATATATTAAATTTATACATGAAATAAAATTACATACAGCGTTCCTAGATACGTCAGACGTTGTTTACAAAGGAAATCTCCCCAAACGAATTCGAAAAAATTAATTAGAACGATCGTATTCGTATATTCATTCCATAATCGTATTGGCCTTTTTCGCTGCAGCATCACGCTCTGGGCTTTTAGTTTAAATCTTTATTTATCGCACTGATTTAATATGGATCTTAAAGAGGCCTTTATGTTTATATAAACGGAAGAGAAAAATCCCGGGCAATGACTCACAACAACAACAACGACGCTCTATATTTAGAATAAATTAAAAACAACGCCTAAAAAAGGGACATAATTGGCACCGCCAACCAGGAAATTTCGGGGCAGGAAATGTTTGGGGAGGGAGGGACGCGTTGTTATTGTGTCTTTTTGACACACAATATATATATATATATATATATATATATATAAAATGGCTTAAAGGGATGGGTGTGTTTTGTTTTTCCGACTGTTGTGCAGCGAAAAGGACAAAAGGGGTGAGAACAAAAAGGAAACCGGGGTGGTTTGTGCGATTTGTGCGCAAGACGGGTGTGTAGGAAAGTCCCTTCTTTGTGTATCATGTTGTCTATACGTAAATAATATACTTCTGCCATGCAGGAATACATAGAATGACATGCAGGAATACAGAGAACACTAGAGTCGGAAGGGGCTACTAAGGG
>JAOEGL010000014.1:21474480-21491734 GCA_034509955.1 Urosaurus nigricauda | reverse complement strand
ATATATAAAATATATAAATATATAATATATAATATATAAAATATAAAATAATATAGATTATTATTATTATATAGATTATAATATAATTATATAATCTATAATCTATGATTTTTATTTTATGAAATAAAAATGAAATATAAAATAATAAAACAAAATATATACAAATAAAATAAAATGAAAAAAATAAAATAAAAATAATATAAACATATTTAAATTAAATTAAGATTAAAAAATAAATAAAATATATTGAAATGAAATAAAATTAAAGATTAAAAATAAATGAAATGTATTGAAATAAAAATTAAATTAAATTAAATTTAAATGAACTTAAATTTAAAAATAAATAAAATATATTGAAATAAAATAAAATGAAATATTTGAATAAATCAAAATATTTAATAAATATATTGAAATAAATATAAAACAAAATAAATATTTAAATAAATGAAAATATAAAATAAATATATTGAACTAAAATAAAATATAAAAGAAAATAAAACATACTCAAATAATATAAAATATTAAATAAATAAAAAACATTTAAACAAAATAAAATAAAAAAATAATTAAAAATAAAATAAAATATATTAAATGAAACAAAATGTTAAATAAATTAATAAATAATATTTAAAGAAAATAAAAGATAAAACAAAATAAAGTAAAAATAAATATAATATAATATGTTTTTATATAAATAAATAATTAAAATATTATTTAAATAGACATATCATAAAGTATAAATAAATAATAATATGGCTTCCAGCCCCAACGGCATCATGGGAGATGCAAATCAATTTATTTTTACCCTTTTAATTATCCTTTCCTTGATTATTTCGAGACTTTAACGAGCGCATAAATGCATCCCTAACGAGTTGGCAGCCAGCTTTTGCAAAAATCAATCCATGAATAAATAAATAAGTAAACAAAACCCTTTCCAAAACTTTTGAAGTTGCAAAACTTCACGTTTGCAAAACTGCGGACCTTGATATTTGCAAAAAAATATATTGGTTTTTAATAATTAGAAAATTGCAAAAAACTTAAATGCTTTGAAAATTGCGAACCCTTCACGTTTGCAAAAAAAATTGCAAAACTTGGTAAACCTGCAAAGCTGCAAAATTTGCAAAAATTGCAAACCTTTTGATGTTTCGAAAAATTGGAAAAGTTGATATTTGTGAAAATTGCAAAGCTTAATATTTGCAAAAATTGCAAACGTTAATATTTGCATAAATTGCATATCTTAATATTTGCAAAAATTGCAAATGTTAATATTTACATAAATTGCATACCTTAATATTTGCAAAAATTTCATACCTTAATATTTGCAAAAATTGCAAACGTTAATATTTGCAAAAATTGCAAACCTTACTATTTGCAAAAATTGCATACCTTAATATTTGCAAAAACTGCAAACGTTAATATTTGCAAAAATTGCAAACCTTACTATTTGCAAAAATTGCAAAGCTTAAAACGGTTCATGAATTTTTATAGGGTTTTATAGGGTTATGCAAATGGACGTGCAAAACACTTGGCTTGGTTTAAGCATAAATTTGCATATATATATATATATATATGTCAATCACCCACAAAGTCATGCAGGAATACAGAGAATGCCATGCAGGAATACAGAGAATGCCATGCAGGAATACAGGAAATGTTATGCAGGAATACAAGGAATGCCATGCAGGAATACAGAGAATGTTATGCAGGAATACAGAGATATAATATTTCTGATTATATCTCTATCTATCTATCGATCCATCAATCCAATAACTATCTACCCTTCCAAAGTTAGATAGATAGATTGATAGATATTTTGATAGATATTTGGATGGATGGATAGATATATATAGATATATAGATTATATAGATATTTTTGCCCATTTTTGCAATTTTTTCCATCGAGTTTCGCAACCGAGCCAAAGAGTGTGACGCTGCAGCAAAAAAGGCGAATGCAATCCTTTGATTAAATTTTTATTTTTTAAATGACGAAAATGCAAACGTTTTGCGGATGCATTTTCTGACCACTTTCCATCCACAAAAATCATTTTGGATTAATTATTTTAATTTTAAAAAATATAACGCCCGCCCTCCCTGAATTATTATAAATAATAATAATAATAATAATAATAATAATAATTTTGCAAAAAAGAAAGTTGCACAAAAAATAAATAAATAAAATTAGGATGCAAAAGATTTAAAATAAATTAAATTATTTTTGGGATGAACACCCAATAAAATAAATAAATAAACAAATATGAGTAAATAAATTTATTTATTTAAAATAAATTTTAAAAAATAGATAGAAAGAGAACAGAAGGGGCGATAATTAGTTATGTAAATAAAGTGGCGTTCTTCTTTTTGTTAATTAGTTCGGGAACGGAATGGTATAATTAAAATTAAAAAAAACCTAATTTTCTTATGCAAATGAGCGATCGGATTTATAAACGGTAATAATTATGCGTTTTGGGACGAGAAAGCGGCGTTCGCAATTTATTAAAGGGATTATTATTATTATTATTATTATTAATATTATTAAATTAAAATAATGGGAGTCCCGGGTTCGGATCCTGGGATGCTTTGGTCAAGTGGTCAGTGGTCTGGAGGCCACCAAGAATAATTCGATAGAAAGCGAATGGTCTTAGAGGCTTTGGTCAAGCGGTCAGCGGCCAAAGTGGGACGTCCAGCGGAGGATGACCAAGAAGGAGGCGGCCAAAATGGGACGTCCAGAGGAGGATGACCAAGAATGAAGCGGCCAAAGTGGGACGTCCAGAGGAGGATGACCAAGAAGCAAGTGGCCAAAGTGGGACGTCCAGAGGAGGATGACCAAGAATGAAGCGGCCAAAGTGGGACGTCCAGAGGAGGATGACCAAGAAGCAAGTGGCCAAAGTGGGACGTCAAGAGGAGGATGACCAAGAAGGAGGCGGCCATACTTAAGTGACCAAGAAGGACGTGGCCAAACTTGGATGACCAAAAAGGAAGTGGCCAAAGTGGGATGTCCAGAGGAGGATGACCAAGAAGGAGGCGGCCAAAGTGGGACGTCCAGAGGAGGATAACCAAGAAGGAGGCGGCCAAACCCGGATGACCAAGAAGGAGGCGGCCAAAGTGGGACGTCCAGAGGAGGATGACCAAGAAGGAGGCGGCCAAACTTGGATGACCAAGAGGGACGCGGCCAAAGTGGGACGTCCAGAGGTGGATGACCAAGAAGGAGGCGGCCAAAGTGGGACATCCAGAGGAGGATGACCAAGAAGGTGGTGACCATGCTTGGATGACCAAGAAGGAGGTGGCCAAAGTGGGACGTCCGAAGGATGACCAAGATGGACGAGGCCAAACGGGACATCCAGAGGAGGATGACCGGCGCATTATGATTATCATTATTTTAGAAAAGAGAGGAAGAAAATGAGCGGGACCTAAACAAAAAAAAAAAAAAAAGAGGAGCGGGAAAAATCATTAAAAAGAAAAGTTAGACAAGAAAAATGGCGTCCGGCGCCGAATCTCATTTCCCGAAAGCCGCGCGGCGGCCGCGGAGACGTCCATTACTCTGTCGGCGTTAAGTTATTTCCTCGGATAAATGCGGACGCCGAGTTCATGAATATCTATCGAGTCCCAAGAAGCGCCTCGTTTCTAGGCGGCCGAAAGCCCGCTCTTCAATCTTCCGCCCGATTGAAAGACAATCGGGTTTTAAATTGGGTCATAAATCTCCCGATTGAGGCTCCGACGAGGCTCCGAGGCTCCGGCTCTATTATTGGGATTTACGGGGAGGGGGGGACGGAGGTAACCTCCGAAAACGGGGGCCGGATCCGTCCGTTTTATCCCCGAAAAACGGCTCGTTTTTTTTTTTTTTTTCAATCGGGTCGCCCCGTTTTTCCGAAAAAATCGCTCGTTTTTTTTCCGGAAAATTGGCTCGTTTTTCCCCCGAAAAATTCGCTCGTTTGTTTTTACGAAAAATTTGCTCTTTTTTCCCCCCCGAAAAATTCGCCTCGTTCGCGAAGCATTTCCGGATTTGGCGTCCGATTAAAAGATTGTACGGTAAACTTTCGGCATTATATAAATAAAGGTTGATTATTATTTTTTAAAAATATTATTATTATTATTATTAATTTATTATTATTATTAATGGTTGATTATTATTAAAAACAATTATTATTATTAAGTATTTATTATTATTATTGGTTGATTACTATTAAAAACAATTTTTTATTATTATTATTATTATTGGTTGATTATTATTAAAAGAACTATTATTATTAATTATCATTATTATTATTGGTTGATTATTATTAAAAACAATTATTATTATTATTATTATTATTGGTTGATTAGTATTTAAAAACTATTATTATTATTATTATTAAGTATTTATTATTATTATTATTATTATTATTATTATTGGTTGATTGTTATTAAAAACAATTCTTCTTCTTATTATTATTATTATATTATTATTATTATTATTGGCTGATTATTATTAAAACAATTATTATTATTATTGGTTGATTATTATTAAAAACAATTTATTATTATTATTGGTTGATTGTTATTAAAAACCAATTATTATTATTAATTTTATTATTATTATTATTATTGGTTGATTATTATTAAAAACAATTATTATTATTATTAATTATTATTATTATCATTATTATTACAAACATGGATTATTTTTTTCCTAATCTTATTTCACGATAGTATTTTATCCGGGTTTTTGCAAAAGATCGATACGGATTTTTTTTAACCGTCGAATTTCGGGGTTTCGGTCGGTCAGGTTTTCGTGTTAATAATAATAAAAACATTAATAATTCCCTTTACCTGGTCATTATATGCAAGAATCTGGAAATTCGGTCCCGGAATCGTATTAGTCCTTTTCGCCGCAGCGTCACACTCTTGGCTCGTATCGATTATTTTTCAAACCAAATATATTTCTGAGTTTCGTTTTTTCCTCATTTTAATTTTTAATCTTATTTTAAATGTAATTAAATTTCGAATTCGGGTCCCGCGCAACTTGGGAAAGTTTTTAACCGGGCGTCGCGTTTCGTATGCGCCGCCGCCATCGCTTCCCGTTCCCTTAATTAGAAATTAGGGGAGTCAGTTTGGCGTAAATCGAATCCGACTAAAGATGATTAGCGGAGTTAATGCGAGAAAATCATTAAATTAAGCCGCCGCCGCGGCCGCCGCGCGCCTGGCTCCGTCGCAAATTTGGGGCTCCTAACGAGCTCTTAATTAATGCGCCGGGTTCAAAATAATTCGTGTCGCTCAGGACGAGAGACCCGGCGGCCGGTTTATTAGGGAAGAGTAAACGAAAGCGAGAGGAAAGGAGGAACGAGAAAAGGAGGAATGAAAGAACGAAGGGATAAAGAAAGGAGGAATGGAGGATTGAAAGAATGAGGAAAGGAGGAATATAGAAATGAAAGTATAAGGAAATGAGGAATGAAAGAATTAAGGAGGTGTAAATTTAAACTTTGGGATTCTTTGTATTCCTGCATGTCCGGAGTGCCATTCCTGCATGTCAGAAGAGACATGCAGGAATACCTAGAATCCCAAACTTGGTTCGAATCCTACTTTTTGGGGGTTTTTCGACGCTGTCATTCTTTGTGGGGGTTTTGCAACCCGGCGCCGATGGCGAGCGTTGATTTGCATTGCAAATTTGAATTTTTTCCCCCAATTTTTTTTCCGTCTCGCGGCGGCAAACGAGGCCATTAACCCCGGTTTTGGGCCGCGCTTCGGGGAACGCCGCGGGCCGGGCGTCAATCCAACGGAGATTAAAGCCGGGAAGTTGACATCCTCATCCCCGAAAATATAATCCCAAAAGGATTTTGCAATAATAATAACAACAACAACAATAATAATAATAATAATAATAATAAATTATAACAAAAAAAATTGGTGAGGAAGAGGATTGCAAAAAAAATTAATTTAATTTAATTTATATTAAATTTTTTAAAAATAGCTTCACGACTCGAACTCGTGACCGGGGTTAATTGGTGGTTAAATTAGGGATTTTTAAGCCTCAGGCGATTGGGAACGAGGAAAAAAAACACTAACAAGAAGTCGATGTAAAAATACGTGAAAGACGACAACGCGCCGCACCTCCGGTTTTTTTTCCCCTCGCCGTCGCGAAATTCGAACTCTGTCCCTATATTGCTGTTGTTTCTTTCTTTATGTCATCTAGGCTTCTTAGTTTTGCGAAATGTTAATGCAACGGTTGCAAACAGACGAGGAAGTGTTTTGGGTTGTTCTATGTATTCCTGCATGTCAGAAGTTGTGTTCTATGTATTCCTGCATGGCAGAAGAGGGCTGGACTATAGGGCCCTTAGTAGCCCCTTCCGACTCTAGTGTTCTCTGTATTCCTGCATGTCGTTCTATGTATTCCTGCATGGCAGAAGAGGGCTGGACTATAGGA
The DNA here is from genome assembly GCA_034509955.1 of Urosaurus nigricauda. Taxonomy (NCBI): domain Eukaryota; kingdom Metazoa; phylum Chordata; class Lepidosauria; order Squamata; family Phrynosomatidae; genus Urosaurus; species Urosaurus nigricauda. The sequence goes on along the minus strand of JAOEGL010000014.1, from coordinate 21,485,337 downwards.
GCCTTAGTAGCCCCTTCCGACTCTCGTGTTCTATGTATTCCTGCATGGCAGAAGAGGGCTGGACTCTAGGGCCCTTAGTAGTCCCTTCCGACTCTAGTGTTCTATGTATTCCTGCATGTCGTTCTATGTATTCCTGCATGGCAGAAGAGGGCTGGACTATAGGAGCCTTAGTAGCCCCTTCCGACTCTCGTGTTCTATGTATTCCTGCATGTCGTTCTATGTATTCCTGCATGTCATTCTCTGTATTCCTGCATGGCAGAAGAGGGCTGGACTATAGGGCCCTTAGTAGCCCCTTCCAACTCTAGTGTTCTATGTATTCCTGCATGTCATTCTATGTATTCCTGCATGGCAGAAGAGGGCTGGACTATAGGGCCCTTAGTAGCCCCTTCCGACTCTAGTGTTCTCTGTATTCCTGCATGTCATTCTATGTATTCCTGCATGGCAGAAGAGGGTCGGACTATAGGGCCCTTAGTAGTCCCTTCCGACTCTAGTGTTCTATGTATTCCTGCATGTCATTCTCTGTATTCCTGCATGGCAGAAGAGGGTCGGACTATAGGGCCCTTAGTAGCCCCTTCTGACTCTAGTGTTCTATGTATTCCTGCATGTCATTCTCTGTATTCCTGCATGGCAGAAGAGGGTCGGACTATAGGGCCCTTAGTAGCCCCTTCTGACTCTAGTGTTCTATGTATTCCTGCATGTCATTCTCTGTATTCCTGCATGGCAGAAGAGGGCTGGACTATAGGGCCCTTAGTAGCCCCTTCTGACTCTAGTGTTCTATGTATTCCTGCATGTCATTCTCTGTATTCCTGCATGGCAGAAGAGGGCTGGACTATAGGGCCCTTAGTAGCCCCTTCCGACTCTAGTGTTCTCTGTATTCCTGCATGTCATTCTATGTATTCCTGCATGGCAGAAGAGGGCTGGACTCTAGGGCCCTTAGTAGTCCCTTCCGACTCTAGTGTTCTATGTATTCCTGCATGTCGTTCTATGTATTCCTGCATGGCAGAAGAGGGCTGGACTATAGGAGCCTTAGTAGCCCCTTCCGACTCTCGTGTTCTATGTATTCCTGCATGTCATTCTATGTATTCCTGCATGGCAGAAGAGGGCTGGACTCTAGGGCCCTTAGTAGTCCCTTCCGACTCTAGTGTTCTATGTATTCCTGCATGTCGTTCTATGTATTCCTGCATGGCAGAAGAGGGCTGGACTATAGGGCCCTTAGTAGCCCCTTCCAACTCTAGTGTTCTATGTATTCCTGCATGTCATTCTATGTATTCCTGCATGGCAGAAGAGGGCTGGACTATAGGGCCCTTAGTAGCCCCTTCCAACTCTAGTGTTCTATGTATTCCTGCATGTCATTCTATGTATTCCTGCATGGCAGAAGAGGGCTGGACTCTAGGGCCCTTAGTAGCCCCTTCCGACTCTAGTGTTCTATGTATTCCTGCATGTCATTCTATGTATTCCTGCATGGCAGAAGAGGGCTGGACTATAGGGCCCTTAGTAGCCCCTTCCAACTCTAGTGTTCTATGTATTCCTGCATGTCATTCTATGTATTCCTGCACGGCAGAAGAGGGCTGGACTATAGGGCCCTTAGTAGCCCCTTCCAACTCTAGTGTTCTATGTATTCCTGCATGTCATTCTATGTATTCCTGCATGGCAGAAGAGGGCTGGACTCTAGGGCCCTTAGTAGCCCCTTCCGACTCTAGTGTTCTATGTATTCCTGCATGTCATTCTATGTATTCCTGCATGGCAGAAGAGGGCTGGACTCTAGGGCCCTTAGTATCCCCTTCCGACTCTAGTGTTCTATGTATTCCTGCATGTCATTCTATGTATTCCTGCACGGCAGAAGAGGGCTGGACTATAGGGCCCTTAGTAGCCCCTTCCAACTCTAGTGTTCTATGTATTCCTGCATGTCATTCTATGTATTCCTGCACGGCAGAAGAGGGCTGGACTATAGGGCCCTTAGTAGCCCCTTCCAACTCTAGTGTTCTATGTATTCCTGCATGGCAGAAGGTGTGTTCTATGTATTCCTGCATGTCATTCTACGTATTCCTGCATGGCAGAAGAGGGTTGGACTATAGGGCCCTTAGTAGCCCCTTCCGACTCTAGTGTTCTATGTATTCCTGCATGTCATTCTATGTATTCCTGCATGGCAGAAGAGGGTTGGACTATAGGGCCCTTAGTAGCCCCTTCCGACTCTAGTGTTCTCTGTATTCCTGCATGTCATTCTATGTATTCCTGCATGGCAGAAGAGGGTCGGACTATAGGGCCCTTAGTAGTCCCTTCCGACTCTAGTGTTCTATGTATTCCTGCATGTCATTCTATGTATTCCTGCACGGCAGAAGAGGGCTGGACTATAGGGCCCTTAGTAGCCCCTTCCAACTCTAGTGTTCTATGTATTCCTGCATGGCAGAAGGTGTGTTCTATGTATTCCTGCATGTCATTCTACGTATTCCTGCATGGCAGAAGAGGGTTGGACTATAGGGCCCTTAGTAGCCCCTTCCGACTCTAGTGTTCTATGTATTCCTGCATGTCATTCTATGTATTCCTGCATGGCAGAAGAGGGTTGGACTATAGGGCCCTTAGTAGCCCCTTCCGACTCTAGTGTTCTCTGTATTCCTGCATGTCATTCTATGTATTCCTGCATGGCAGAAGAGGGCTGGACTCTAGGGCCCTTAGTAGCCCCTTCCAACTCTAGTGTTCTATGTATTCCTGCATGTCATTCTATGTATTCCTGCACGGCAGAAGAGGGCTGGACTATAGGGCCCTTAGTAGCCCCTTCCAACTCTAGTGTTCTATGTATTCCTGCATGGCAGAAGGTGTGTTCTATGTATTCCTGCATGTCATTCTACGTATTCCTGCATGGCAGAAGAGGGTTGGACTATAGGGCCCTTAGTAGCCCCTTCCGACTCTAGTGTTCTATGTATTCCTGCATGTCATTCTATGTATTCCTGCATGGCAGAAGAGGGTTGGACTATAGGGCCCTTAGTAGCCCCTTCCGACTCTAGTGTTCTCTGTATTCCTGCATGTCATTCTATGTATTCCTGCATGGCAGAAGAGGGCTGGACTATAGGGCCCTTAGTAGCCCCTTCTGACGCTAGTGTTCTATGTATTCCTGCATGTCATTCTATGTATTCCTGCATGGCAGAAGAGGGTCGGACTATAGGGCCCTTATTAGCCCCTTCCGACTCTAGTGTTCTCTGTATTCCTGCATGTCATTCTATGTATTCCTGCATGGCAGAAGAGGGTCGGACTATAGGGCCCTTAGTAGTCCCTTCCGACTCTAGTGTTCTATGTATTCCTGCATGTCATTCTATGTATTCCTGCATGGCAGAAGAGGGTTGGACTATAGGGCCCTTAGTAGCCCCTTCCGACTCTAGTGTTCTATGTATTCCTGCATGTCATTCTATGTATTCCTGCATGGCAGAAGAGGGCTGGACTATAGGGCCCTTAGTAGCCCCTTCCAACTCTAGTGTTCTATGTATTCCTGCATGTCATTCTATGTATTCCTGCATGGCAGAAGAGGGCTGGACTATAGGGCCCTTAGTAGCCCCTTCCGACTCTAGTGTTCTCTGTATTCCTGCATGTCATTCTATGTATTCCTGCATGGCAGAAGAGGGTTGGACTATAGGGCCCTTAGTAGCCCCTTCCGACTCTCGTGTTCTATGTATTCCTGCATGTCATTCTATGTATTCCTGCACGGCAGAAGAGGGCTGGACTATAGGGCCCTTAGTAGCCCCTTCCAACTCTAGTGTTCTATGTATTCCTGCATGGCAGAAGGTGTGTTCTATGTATTCCTGCATGTCATTCTACGTATTCCTGCATGGCAGAAGAGGGTTGGACTATAGGGCCCTTAGTAGCCCCTTCCGACTCTAGTGTTCTATGTATTCCTGCATGTCATTCTATGTATTCCTGCATGGCAGAAGAGGGCTGGACTATAGGGCCCTTAGTAGCCCCTTCCGACTCTCGTGTTCTATGTATTCCTGCATGTCATTCTATGTATTCCTGCACGGCAGAAGAGGGCTGGACTATAGGGCCCTTAGTAGCCCCTTCCAACTCTAGTGTTCTATGTATTCCTGCATGGCAGAAGGTGTGTTCTATGTATTCCTGCATGTCATTCTACGTATTCCTGCATGGCAGAAGAGGGTTGGACTATAGGGCCCTTAGTAGCCCCTTCCGACTCTAGTGTTCTATGTATTCCTGCATGTCATTCTACGTATTCCTGCATGGCAGAAGAGGGTTGGACTATAGGGCCCTTAGTAGCCCCTTCCGACTCTAGTGTTCTATGTATTCCTGCATGTCATTCTACGTATTCCTGCATGGCAGAAGAGGGTTGGACTATAGGGCCCTTAGTAGCCCCTTCCGACTCTCGTGTTCTATGTATTCCTGCATGTCATTCTATGTATTCCTGCACGGCAGAAGAGGGCTGGACTATAGGGCCCTTAGTAGCCCCTTCCAACTCTAGTGTTCTATGTATTCCTGCATGGCAGAAGGTGTGTTCTATGTATTCCTGCATGTCATTCTACGTATTCCTGCATGGCAGAAGAGGGTTGGACTATAGGGCCCTTAGTAGCCCCTTCCGACTCTAGTGTTCTATGTATTCCTGCATGTCATTCTACGTATTCCTGCATGGCAGAAGAGGGTTGGACTATAGGGCCCTTAGTAGCCCCTTCCGACTCTAGTGTTCTATGTATTCCTGCATGTCATTCTATGTATTCCTGCACGGCAGAAGGGGGGGGTGGCGAGATTGATTATTATTCTGATCATGGATCCTCCCTAATGAGAGAAAATAAATTTGCATCCGCGAAAGCCGAGAGATTTGGAAGGGAAATATCTCTGGCCCGAGCTGAGACTTGAATCCAAATGACACTAATTAGTCGGGAATAATTCACTTATTTATTTATTTCGCAAAACCACCGACTAATTACTACGGCAATGGAGCCCTGATCAGGTTTTATCCCTTTTCTCTCTCTATCTCTATTTATTTATTTTTTGGATCCTAAAGTTGGAAGGGACTACTAAGGGCCCTATAGTCCAACCCTCTCCTGACATGCAGGAATACATAGAATAACATGCAGGAATACATAGAATACTAGAGTCGGAAGGGACTATTAAAGGCCCTATAGTCCAACCCTCTTCTGCCATGCAGGAATACATAGAATGACATGCAGGAATACATAGAATAATAAAGATGGAAGGGACTAGTAAGGGTCCTATAGTCCAACCCACTTTGTGCCATGCAGGAATACATAGAATGACATGCAGGAATACATAGAATAATAAAAATGGAAGGGACTATTAAAGGTCATATAGTCCAATCCAACTTCTGCCGTGCAGGAATACAGAGAATGACATGCAGGAATACATAGAACACTAGAGTCGGAAGGGACGACTAAGGGTCATATAGTGCAATTCAACTTCTGCCATGCAGGAATACATAGAATAACATGCAGGAATACATAGAATAATGAAAATGCAAGGGACTCCTAAGGGTCCTATAGTCCAACCCTCTTCTGCCATGCAGGAATACATAGAATAACATGCAGGAATACATAGAATAATAAAGACGGAAGGGACTATTAAGGGTCCTATAGTCGAGTTCCTTCTTCTGCCATGCAGGAATACATAGAATAGACCTCCTGCCATGCAGGAATACATAGAACACATCAATTTTCTTCCCTTTCTTTCTCTGTTTTCCTTCCTCTCTGGGCTCTAATGTATTCTCCCCTCTTCGTCTCTCTCTATTTGCATTGAATAATAATAATAATAATAATAATAATAATAATTCCCTTTTTTTTCCCTCCGAGGCTGCCAAGAATTAGCAGAACAAAAAGGGGCAGGATTTGCATCCAGAGCAGCAGAAGAAAAAGATGGAGAAGGAGAAGGAGAGGGGACTCCTCCTCCTTCCTTTGCTCAGATTGGAAGGAAACCATCATCATCATCATCATCATCATCTTCTTCTTCTTCTTCTTCTGCATAATAGAAATGCTAACAATCCTAACAATCAGCGATCTACTCTTTCTTTCTTTCTTTCTTTCTTTCCTTCTATCTATCTATCTATCTATCCCACCCATCTTCTACCTATCTATCCTATCATCTATCTATCTATCTATCTATCTATCCTATGATCTCTCTCTCTCACACACTATTCTATGATCTATCTATCTATCTATCTATCCCACCCATCTTCTATCTATCTATCTATCCATCATCTATCTATCAATCTCACCCACCATCTGTCCTATCTGTCTATTTACCCCACCCATCATCTATCTATCTATCTATCCTATGATCTCTCTCTCTCTCTCACTATCCTATCATCTATCTATCTATCCATCATCTATCTATCTATCTCACCCACCATCTATCCTATCTATCTATCTATCTATCTATCTATCATCTATCCCTCTATCTATCTATCTATCTTATATCTATCCCATGCATCATCTATCTATCTATCTATCTATCCATCCTACTTATCTATCTATCTATCTATCTATCCATATCCATCATCTATCTATCTATCTATCTATCTATCCTATGATCTCTCTCTCTCTCACTATCCTATGATCTATCTATCTATCTATCTATCCATCAATCATCTATCTATCTATCTCACCCACCATCTATCCTATCTATCTATCTATCTATCATCTATCCCACCCTCTATCTTATATCTATCCCATGCATCATCTATCTATCTATCTATCTATCTATCCATCCTACTTATCTATCTATCTATCTATCTATCCATATCCATCATCTATCTATCTATCTATCTATCTATCCTATGATCTCTCTCTCTCTCACTATCCTATGATCTATCTATCTATCTATCTATCCATCAATCATCTATCTATCTATCTCACCCACCATCTATCCTATCTATCTATCTATCTATCTATCCCACCCTCTATCTTATATCTATCCCATGCATCATCTATCTATCTATCTATCCATCCTACTTATCTATCTATCTATCTATCCATATCCATCATCTATCTATCTATCTATCTATCCTATGATCTCTCTCTCTCTCACTATCCTATGATCTATCTATCTATCTATCCATCAATCATCTATCTATCTATCTCACCCACCATCTATCCTATCTGTCTATTTACCCCACCCATCATCTATCTATCTATCTATCCATCTATCATCTATCTATCTATCTATCTATCCCACCCTCTATCTTATATCTATCCCATGCATCATCTATCTATCTATCTATCTATCCATCCTATCTATCTATCTATCTATCTATCCCACCCATCTTCTACCTATCTATCCTATCATCTATCTATCTATATCTATCTATCTATCTATATCTATCTATCTATCTATCTATCTATCTATCTATCTATCCCACCCATCTTCTATCTATCTATCCTATCATCTATCTATCTATCTATCCATCTCCATCATCTATCTATCTATCTCACCCACCATCTATCCTATCTATCTATCTATCTATCTATCCCTCTGTCTATCTATCTATCTATCTATCTAATCCATCTTCTGTTTACTTGTTCTCTATGTATCTATCTCTCTATCTCAGTTTCAATCTACTTATTCTATCTCTATCTCTATCTATCTGCTAAATTTATCCTATCCATTTTCATCAAATTATCTATCTATTCTATCCATCTTCTTATTCTAATCGATCCTATCCTCTAATTATTCTTACTTTATCTAAGATTTTAAAAACCGATCTATGCTATCTATTCTATTCTATTCTATTTTTCTCTCTACTTCATTTATCTATCATTGAATTATCAATTTATCTTCATCTTTGATCTACTTATTCTATCTCTCTATCTCTGTCTCTAATTACTATCTACTTATTCTATCCATCTTATCCTATCAATTTTCTATCAACTTTTTCTATCTATCTATCTATCTATCTATCACTATACTATACTATCTATCTATCCATCTTCTTATTTCATTGATCTATCCATCCTTTCCGTCTTCTAATTTATTTATTTCTATTTATTTATCTTCTACTTATCTACTTATTCCATCTATCCATCCTATCCATCTTCTAATTTATTTATTTCTATATCATTTATTTATCTTCTATTTACTCTATCTACTTATTCCATCTATCTATCCATCCTATCCATCTTCTAATTTATTTATTTCTATATCATTTATTTATCTTCTATTTACTCTATCTACTTATTCCATCTATCTATCCATCCTATCCGTCTACTAACTTATTTATTTCTATTTTTATTTATTCATCTTCTATTTAATCTATTTATTCCATTTATCTATCCATCCTCTAATTCATTTATTTCTAATTAATTTATTTATCTCCTATTTAATATATCTACTTATTCGATCAATCTATCCATCCTATCCGTCTTCTAATTTATTTAATCTATCTGCTTATTCCATCGATTTATCCATCTACTAACTTATTTATTTCTATTTTAATTTATTTATCTTCTATTTAATCTATTTATTCCATTTATCTATCCATCCTCTAATTTATTTATTTCTAATTAATTTATTTATCTCCTATTTAATACATTTACTTATTCCATCGATCTATCCATCCTATCCGTCTACTAACTTATTTATTTCTATTTTAATTTATTTATCTTCTATTTAATCTATTTATTCCATTTATCTATCCATCCTCTAATTTATTTATTTCTAATTAATTTATTTATCTCCTATTTAATACAACTGCTTATCCATCGATCTATCCATCCTATCCGTCTACTAACTTATTTATTTCTATTTTAATTTATCTTCTATTTAATCTATTTATTCCATTTATCTATCCATCCTCTATTTCTAATTAATTTATTTATCTCCTATTTAATACATCTACTTATTCCATCGATCTATCCATCCTATCCGTCTACTAACTTATTTATTTCTATTTTAATTTATTTATCTTCTATTTAATCTATCTATTCAATTTATCTATCCATCCTCTATTTATTTCTAATTAATTTATTTATCTCCTATTTAATACATCTACTTATTCCATCGATCTATCCATCCTATCTGTCTACTAACTTATTTATTTCTATTTTAATTTATTTATCTTCTATTTAATCTATCTATTTATTCAATTTATCTATCCATCCTCTATTTATTTCTAATTAATTTATTTATCACCTATTTAATATATGTACTTATTCCATCAATCTATCCATCCTATCCGTCTTCTAATTTATTTATTTTTAATTAATTTATTTTTCTTCTATTTAATCTATCTATTTATTCCATTTATCTATCCATCCCCTAATTTATTTATTTCTAATTAATTTATTTATCTCCTATTTAATATATCTACTTATTCCATCGATCTATCCATCTTCTAATTTCCTTATTTCTATTTAATTTATTTATCTTTTTCTTTATCTTTCTTTATCTATTTAATTTATCTATTTATTCTATCTATTTGTCTGCCTGAGATCCAGCATGCACTATTAAATAGAAGATAAATAGAAAATTAAATAGAAGATAAATAAATCTTAATTGTTCCGCTTTATAATTAACAAAAAGGAATAATATTTAATTTAATTTAATTTTTAGATTTAACATTTAATTTATTCCTTCATCCTAGGGTCCAAAGTCTAGTAAAAGCGAATAAAACTTTTATAAAAATCCTTGGAAAGAAATACGGCCGAAAGTCTAATGAGAAAAGAAGAAATAGTGGACAAGTCTCCGAAGAACGATTGCGCAGAAAACGAGAAAAGGAAAGAAAAAGAACGAACGAACGAATAAATAAATAAAAGAGTCGCTGGACGTATTGATCCGAGGAGAAAAGATATAAATCTTGGAGAAATAAATAGAAATAGCGGACGGAAGAAAGGAGAGATAATGAAAAAGGTCGGAAAGGGGGGAATGAGAAAGGAATAAAAAAGAGAAATGAAGAAAGAGTGAGAGAAAGAGTCCCTGGATTTATTGATCCAAAGAGAAATATATATAAATCTTAGAGAATGGGAGAAATAAATAGAAATAAATAGAAATAGCGAGGGAAGAAAGAAGAGGGAATGAAAAAAGTTGGAAAAGGGGGGAACGAGAAAGGGATAAAAAAGAGAGATAGAGAGAATGAATTAATTAATTGATCCGAGGATATAAAAGGATAAAATTTAGGGAAAGGGAGGGATAAATAGAAATAGGGAAGAAAGAAGAGCGAATGAAAAAGTCGGAAAAAGTTGGGAACGAGAAAGGAATAAAAAAGAGAAAGAGAGAGAATGAATTAATGAATTAACGAATTAACGAATGAGAGATGTATTGATCGAAGGAGAAAATAGATAAGAGGAAAAATCTTGGGGGGAAAGGGGGAATGAGAAAGAAAGAAAGAATGAATATAATAATCCAAAATTCCTTGAAAAAACGATGCTTTTATTAATTTGGGCTGGGATGGTATTGGCCTCGTTTGCTGCAGCATCCCAATCCTGCCTCGTATTCAACAAACTGGGATATAATAATCAAATTTAATAAACTTAATTAATTCAGGCTAATATATAATAATTTGAATATAATAATCCAAACGTCCTTGGAAACGACTGAATTATTAAATCGTGCTGGGATGGTATCGGCCTCGTTTGCTGCAGCGTCACACTCCTGGCTCGCGTTCAGATGTAATTTTCGGATGTAATAAATCCCAAGTTCCTTGGAAACTAGATTTCTATGAATTCAGACGAGGATCGTATCGGCCTCGTTTGCTGCAGCATCACAATCCTGGCTCACATTCAACATATTTAGACAATAATCATCGCATATAATAATCCAAAATTCCTTGGAAACTATTAATTATTCATCCAAACTTCCCTTGGAAACGACCGAATCCTTAATTCGGGCTGGGATGGTATTGGCCTTGTTTGCTGC
>JAOEGL010000014.1:21464480-21469480 GCA_034509955.1 Urosaurus nigricauda | reverse complement strand
GCAATTTGCACACCTTGTGAATTTTTCTGGATTTTGGACGTTTTGTGAATTTTCTGCATTTTGCAAAGTTTGCGAATTTTTTTAATTAGTTAAAATATATTAAAGAGCTCTAAAATATTATTATTATTATTATTTGCACATAAAACATATTTATTTATTTGCCATAAAACATATTATTATTATTATTATTATTATTATTATTTGCACACTCATTTCACATAGAAAACATATATTCAAGATCGAAAACTATTATTATTATTTATTTGCACACTCATTTCACATAGTTAAAATATATTAAAGAGCTTTAAATATATTATTATTATTATTATTATTATTATTATTTGCACATAAAACATATTTATTTATTTGCTATAAAATATTATTATTATCATTATTATTTGCACACTCAATTCACATAGTAAACATATATTGAAGATCTAAATTTATTATTATTATTTGCACACTCATTTCACATAGATAAAATATATTAGATTTAAATATATTATTATTATTATTATTATTATTATTATTATTATTATTATTTGCACACTAAATTCTCATAGTAAAAATATATTCAAGATCTAAAATTATTATTATTATTATTATTTGCACACTTGCTTCACGTAGTTAAAATATATTAAAGAGCTTTAAATATATTATTATTATTTGCACATAAAACATATTATTTATTTATTTGCCATAAAACAAATTATTATTATTATTATTATTATTATCATTATTATTATTATTTGCACATTCAATTCTCATATTAAAAATATATTCAAGAGATCTAAAATTATTATTATTATTTGCACACTCGTTTCACATAGTTAAAATATATTCACGAGCTCTAAAATATTTAATATTATTATTATTATTCCAGGAAATTCCCGGCATTTGCCAGCTTTGTGCGGGAATTAATTAGAATTAATTAATATTTAATATATTTATGACCGTCACGCGGCGCACATTTACCGAACTTTTACGCAACTTATTTTATTTATTATTATTATTTTTGCACAACCCTGGAATTAATTAATTACTGCTGAGCACATTAGGAACATATTATTATTAATATTATTGTCAACGCGTCTCAATTTGGAACAGGGCCCCGGGTGCGAATCGCGGCAAAATTGCGCAAAGAGAACCAGACAGACGAGTAAAAGGTTTAATTTGGGGACATGCAGCAACTCGATTAAAATTAACGAGTTTTTCCAGGCGTGGGAAAAGTCACATCAAAGCCTTAAAATAATATTTTAAAATATAATTGTTATAAATATTATGAGTATTAATAAGTATAAATATATATATACATATAATAAATAAATATTAAATATATTAAATATATATTTGTTTAATAAATATATATTTAATATATATTTAAAATTATAAATAATAATATAAATATAAATAATAATATTATATTATAATATTATAATAATATAATATATATAATGTAATGTAATATTATATTATAATATTTAATAAATATATAAATGAATAAATTATAAAATTATATTTCTCATTATTATATTAATAATTTATTAATAAGTAAATATTTATTAAATATGTTTATTAGATGTACTTAATATCTATTTAATCTATTTGATATAAATTTATATATAAATATATGAAAATCTATGTTTTTTTAATATATATATATATATGTTTGTGTGTGTGTTTTAAATTTATATTTATTTTTATGAATAATAATTTATAATAATTATATATAATATAATATTACACTGTTTATAATAATTATATCATTATTCAACCACCTTCTTGAGTATATTTATATTTATATATTATATTTCTACTAATTTATTAAATTATATATAATATACCAGAATTATATTTATAATAATATGATTATATATAATTATATATAATTTATTTAAGATATATTTAAATATATTTAATTATATATATATATATATATATATATGCATATTAATTTATATATATCTTTATATACACATATGTATTAAATGTGTATATAAAGATATATATAAATTAATATGCATATATATATATATATATATAATTAAATATATTTAAATATATCTTAAATAAATTATATATAATTATATATAATCATATTATTATAAATATAATTCTGGTATATTATATATAATTTAATAAATTAGTAGAAATATAATATATAAATATACATATACTTAATAAATATTTTTTAAATATATTCAATATATATATTTTTATTTGAATAGATCTTGAAATATACCTTAAGTATATTAAGTAAATTATATATAATTATATATATATAATTATTATATATAATCATATTATTATAAATATAATTCTCGTTTATATAAATTAGCATAAATATAATAAATAAATATAAATATAAATATATTTAATAAATATTTTAAATATATTCAATATATATTTAAATACACAGTATATATTTAAATACCTCTTTATTTGAAATATATCTTAAGTAAAATATATCTTAAGAAATATATATTAAGTAAATTATATCTAATTATATATATAATTATTATATATAATCATATTATTATAAATATAATTCTGCTATATATAATAATTTATAAAATTATATATAGCAGAATTATATTTATAATAATAAATATAATAAATAAATATAAATATAAATATATTTAATAAATATTTAAATATATTCAATATATATTTAAATATACAGTATAAATATATACTGTATATTTAAATATATATTGAATATATTTAAATATTTATTAAATATATTTATATTTATATTTATTTATTTGAATATATCTTGAAATATATCTTAAGTATATTAAGTAAATTACATATAATTATATATAATCATATTATTATAAATATAATTCTGGTATATTATATATAATTTAATGAATTAGTAGAAATATAATAAATAAAAATATAAATATACTTAATAAATAATTTTTAAATATATTCAATATATATTTAAATATATCTTAAGTATAATTAAGTAAATTACATATAATTAAATAAATATACATTTAATAAATATTTTTAAAAATATATTTAATATATATTAAGATATATTCTTCCACCACTAGATGACGCCGGAGGACTTTTCTTTCATTTCTCCTTTTTCTCGTTCCTCCTCTTTTTGTTAATACTCCTCCTTTTCTTACTCATCATTGTGACGTTTTTTTGGGGAGGGTAGGATGGAGAAGAAAGAAGAAGGGAACGGCCAGAGAGATGGACAGATAGATAGATAGCCCTCCAGAAAGTCCACCCGGCCGGTCAGTTGTCCAGTTGTCCAGCCGGCTGACCACTCAGGACCCAGGACCCCAAAAGGGGACGGTAAGAGAAAGGTTTTGGGGGTCTTATGGGTTTGTTTTGGTCACAAAGAGCCCCTTATTCCATCCCTAAACCCTCAATTGCACCCCTTGATTTTCCCATGATGCACCACTTCCGTTTTGGGGTCACCCCAAAACCCCCCCTTCCAACCCCTCGTTGAACTCGGGGCGACCTCCTGGTCCTCATTTTGCCGGACCCGTCCTCCATTCCTGCTTCCCCTTCCGGCAAAGATGCAAAAAGTGTCCTCCGGGCCCGAAAAATGAGAAACGGGGAGTTTTTTCGAGCCGCATCGTTGCTTGCAACGTGAACCATTGTCTTGACTGTATATAGACCCCTATTTTTATTTGCATTCCAACAAAAACCATTTTATTTCAATATAAATCACATTTTTGGTTGCAATTTGGACCCCTTTCTTGCATCTGAATAAATGGATTTTTTTGGGGCATTTTTTAAATATATGCAAAAATCCCAAAATGTGTATCTGGAAACGTCAAAACGAATTTTGTATTTAGACTCGGTTTCTCATCTCCACTATGTGCAAATGTTATTTCTATATAAATAATATGAATATCAACAACATGAAATATTATTATTTAATATTAGAAATGCATTTTGCAATATTGTTATAGTTTGCAGTTTTGCTATATTTTATATTTTGCTATATTGTATATTTTGCAACAATGTTTGCATTTTGCAATATTTTATAATTTTCAATTTTGTATATGTTTTAAAATATAAATGCATTTTATATTTTGTTCATTAAGTCCCATTTCCAATATATACAAATATTCCAAAAAATTTAATACGTTTTATATTTTCTTAATTGAGTCCCATCTCCAATATTTGCAAATATTCAAAATATAAATGCATTTTGTATTTTATGCACAGGGTCCTATCTACAATATATAAAAATATTTCATAAAATAAATTTATTTTACATTTTTTAAATATTGGGTCCCATCTCGGATATATAAAAAATATTTCAAAAATATAAATGCATTTTTTATTTCAACTTAGGTCCTATTTCTAATATCCCAAACATATATATGTATATATGGAAAATATATTTCAAAATATATATGGAAATATTTCAAAATATATATGGAAACATAAATGCATTTTGAATTTTGTATATTGAGCCCTATCTCTAATATATACAAATATTGCAAAAATATAAATGCATTTTGCATTTTATTTATTGTGTCCTATTTCTAATATGTGCAAATATTGCAAAATATAAAATACATTTTACATTTTTAAAATATTGTTTCCCGTTTCCAAGATATACAAAATATTGCAAAATATAAATGCATTTTTAAATTTCGATTTAGATATGTTCCAAAATATATTGCTTATATTCCAATAGATATAGATATATAGCTACATAAATAAATTTTGTATTTTGACTTGGGCCTTATTTCTATTTATAGGCAAATATTTTTTATATTTAATTTAATATTATAAATATTATTTTAACAATATAACAAATGTTCCAGATTTATATTTAATTATTATTATATTTATAATCTTTGGCAGAAACACGGAATATAAATGAATAAATTAATAAATAAACATATAATATTTAAGTCCCATTTTGGAAGACATGCGGGATTAAAATAAAAAATAAAAGTAATAATAATAATAATTTTATATTTATTATTAAATTGCATGTGCAAATATTCCAAAATATA
>JAOEGL010000014.1:21456806-21464380 GCA_034509955.1 Urosaurus nigricauda | reverse complement strand
CTTTTTTCTCGTACATTTTTATCTAAAAAATTCTCTTTTTTCTCATACATTTTTATCCAAAAATTCTCTTTTATCTCGTACATTTTTTTAACCAACAATTCTCCTTTTTTCTCATACATTTTTTATCTAAAAATTCTCATTTTTTCCTCGTTCATTTTTTTATCTAAAAATTCTCTTTTTTCTCGAAAATTTTTTTATCTAAAATTCTCTTTTTTCTTGTACATGTTTTTATCTAAAAATTATTTTTTAACCCATACATTTTTTATCTAAAAATTCTCGTTTTTTCTCGCACATTTTTATCTAAAAAATTCTCTTTTTTCTCATACATTTTTTTATCTAAAAATTCTCTTTTATCTCGTACATTTTTTTAACCAACAATTCTCCTTTTTTCTCATACATTTTTTATCTAAAAATTCTCATTTTTTCTCATACATTTTTTTATCCAACAATTCTTTTTTTTTCTCGTTCATTTTTTTATCTAAACATTCTCTTTTTTCTCAAAAAATTTTTTATCAAAAAATTCTCATTTTTTCTCGTACATTTTTTTATCCAACAATTCTCTTTTTTTTTCTCGTTCATTTTTTTATCTAAAAATTCTCTTTTTTCTCGTAAATTTTTTTATCTAAAAATTCTCTTTTATCTCGTACATTTTTTATCCAACAATTCTCTTTTTTTTCTGATACATTTCTTTATCTAAAAATTCTCTATTTTTCTCGTGCACTTTTTTTATCTAAAAATTCTCTTTTTTTCTCGTGCACTTTTTTTTATCCAACAATTCTCTTTTTTTTTCTCGTTCATTTTTGTATCTAAACATTCTCTTTTTTCTCAAAATTTTTTTTATCTAAAAATTCTCGTAAATTTTTTTTTCTAATTAAAAAAATTGTCTCGTTTTTTTTTCTTTCCTCGTCTTTTCCGCGCCGTAAAGGATCGAGCGCTCGACGGACCAAGTGATCAAACCGGTAAACCTCGAGGCGCTTTCGAAATGGCTGGGCCACATCCCGAACGACGTCGTGCGCGACATGGCCCAGATCGCGCCGATGTTGGCGCGCCTCGGGTACGACCCTTACGCCAACCCCCCGAAATACGGGGACCCCGACCCGCTCGTCGTCAACAACACGCAACGGGTGAGTCGCTGCGTCGCGTTTGGCCGATACGATCCCCCCGCGCCGTCCGTCGACGCGTCCCTTCCGCGAATTCGCGGCGCGGACGTAGAGTCGCGGCGCCGGAAAATCCGTAAAAACGATTCCGGACGCCTCCAAAAATAATAATAATAGTAATATATTAATTGGTATTGGTTTCTTTTCTCTTTTCGGAAGGTCCTGAGCGGAGATTTCAAAACGCCGGCGAGCCTGAAAGGATACCTTCCGGTGAGGAGAAGGACTCGAACTCGGATCCCCGGATCCTTTCTTTTTCTTCTCGTCTGTCTGTCCGTCCCTGTTTCGTTTCGCTCTTTTATTCCTTCCTTCCTTCCTTCCTTTCTTCGTTCTTTCGTTTCCTCTTCTCTCCTTCCTTCCTTTTTTCATTTCACTCTTTTATTCCTTCCTTCCTTCCTTTATTCTTTCATTTCCTTTCCTCTACTTCATTTCTTCCTTCCTTCTTTCTTTCATTTCGCTCTTTCCTTCCTTCCCTCCTTCGTTCTTTCCTCTTCTCTTCTTCATTCCTTCTTTCCTTCTTTCATTTCGCTCTTTTATCCTTCCTTCCTTCATTCTTTCATTTCGCTCTTTTATCCTTCCTTCCTTCCTTCATTCTTTCATTTCGCTCTTTTATCCTTCCTTCCTTCATTCTTTCATTTCGCTCTTTTATCCTTCCTTCCTTCATTCTTTCATTTCGCTCTTTTATCCTTCCTTCCTTCCTTCCTTCTTTCATTTCGCTCTTTTATCCTTCCTTCCTTCCTTCCTTCCTTCTTTCATTTCGCTCTTTTATCCTTCCTTCATTCTTTCATTTCGCTCTTTTATCCTTCCTTCGTTCCTTCCTTCCTTCCTTCCTTCTTTCGTTTCACTCTTTAATTCCTTCCCTCCTTCCTTCCTTTTCTCCTTTTCCTTCCTTCCTTCCCTCTTTCATTTCGCTCTTTTATCCTTCCCTCCTCCTTTCATTTCACTCTTTTATTCCTTCCTTCCTTCCTTCTTTTCTTTCCTCTTCTCTCCTTCCTTCCTTCCTTCCTTCCGTTCTTGTTTCCTTCACTCTTTCGTTTCATCTCTTCTCATTATCCTTCCGTCCCTCTTTCATTTCAGTCTTTTATTCCTTCCTTCCTTCATTCTTTCATTTCACTCTTTTATTCCTTCCTACCTTCCTTCTTTACTTTCATCTCTTCACATTATCCTTTCTTACCTTTCCTTCCTTCCCTCCTTCTTTTATTTAATCTCTTCTCGCTCTCCTTTCTTTCCTTCCTTCCTTCCTTCCTTCTTTCTTTCCTTCCCACTATCCTTCTTTTTCCTTCATTCCTTCCCTTTTTCATTTCATCACTTCTCACCTTCCTTCCTTCCTCTATATATCAAAGTATCAACAACCAATATATAAATCAAAATATATCGAATTATCAATAATTATATATCATGATGGATCAATTCAAACGTTGAATTATCAATAATATTAATCCGACTTATCAATTGTTATTTATCATTACATATCGATCCAAATATATCGAATTATTAATCATTGTATATCAATATTTGTCAATCCAAATGATATCGAATTATCAATCGTTATACATCGTGACGTATCAATTCAAATGTATCGAATTCTCAATAATATTAATCCAGATTACCGATAGTTATTTATCATTACATGTCGATCAAAATATATTGAATTATTAATCGTTGTATATCAATATCTGTCAATCCAAATATATCGAATTATCGATCATTACATATCACGACGTATCAATTCAAATATATTCAACTATCAATATTATTAATCCAAATTATCGATCGTAATTTATCATTACATATCAATCCAAATATATTGAATTATAAAAAAAATTATATATCATGATGTATCAATTCAGATATACTGAATTATCAATAATATTAATCCAAATTACCAACCGTTATTTATCATTACATATCAATCCAAATATATCAAATTGTCAATCATTATATATCATTATATATCAACCAAAGATATATTGATTTATCATAATTTTATATATAATTTCAGTCATTATATATCATTACATATCAATCAAAAATGTATTACCAATTAATCGGATTTAAAAATCAGGATAATAGAAAGTGGACCAAATATTGAAAATAATTTTAATAATTTCTGGGCCTTGAATGAAAATGTAGAAATGTATATAAAAAACCTTTATTGATTTATTTATTGATTCCTTGCAGTTCTCTCAAAATACTACTGCTTTTCATTGATAAAGAAAATTCACGATTTCCAGGTATTTAATTAATTTAATTAATATTATGATTTTTAAAATTTTGATTTCAATTTAATATTTTAATTTTAATTTAATCTTTTAATTTAATGTAATTAACATGATTTTTAATTTCAATTTTAATTTCATATTTCAATTTTAATGGAATCATTTAATTGAATTCAATTAATACCATTTCAATTTAATATTTCAATTTTAATTTAATCTTTTAATTTAACGTGATTAACCTGATTTTTAATGTAAATTTTAATTTCATATTTCAATATTCATGGAATCATTTAATTTAATTTAATTAATATCATTTTTTTAAATTGTAATTTTGATTTACTCTTTCAATTTTAATGTAACCGTTTAATTTAATGTAATGTAATTGATATGATTTTTTTGTATTTAAATTTTAATTTAATTTTTTATTTTTAATTTAATCATTTAATTTAATTAAATTGTATTCACATGATTTTTTAATTTTTATTTTTATTTAATCTTTTAATTTAAATGTAATAATTTTAACTTAATTTAATTTAATTTTCTTCTTTCTCCTTCTCTCTAGATACAAATCAGCTTCTCGTTTTATTTGGTGGAAAAAAGAGAAGAAAGAATTTTGCAAAAAATTATTTGCAAACCGTGGAAATCTCCAATCCAAGCATATTGCTTGCTTAATTAATTTTTTGCCAAAATCCAAGTGCTTTCTTTTTTTTTATTTTTGTTCGTTAGACTCGTTTCGCGTTCGTTTGCCAAATTAGGATTTAATTTCTTCTTCTTCTTCTTTTTTTTGTCTCTTCTCCAAAAACACCAAGAAATTAATTTTTTGTGGTTCAAAAAAGAAAAAGGAAAAATTTAATTCAATGTTTTTTTGGGAAGATTTTTTTGCAAGAAGGAAGTTTTCCCTCGATTTGCAGACCTCGAAATATACTTTAATTAATACAACCTCGTTAGGGCTAACGATCCCAAACCCGGCCGTCCTTTCTTTATTTGTAAAGTTGCAAAGAAGAGGGGGTGAAAAAATTCAGAATATAGATTTATTTATTAATTCTTTAAATAAACGTACAAGGTTTGTCTCCTTCTTGGCTCGCCTGGACTTCTTGCAATTATTAATTAATGTTAATAATAATAAGAATCAATTATTAATTGATACACACACACACAATGCATATATGAATTGATATATATATAATATTTAATTTTTTGCAATAAGCATCTCTCTTGCTATATATATATATATATATAATTTATTAATAATATATATACCTATTTATTTTTTCAAAATGCATATATATATATATATATATATATACAAATGTATTTAACTTTTTGCAATATGACTCTCCCTCTATATTTTATTTATTTATAATATATATATATATATATATTGCAATATATACACACACATATTTACACATACAAATATTTAATTTGTGCATCTTTCTCTCTATATATAAATATTTTTATATATACATTTTTACTATATATATATATATATATATATATACATATATACATATATACATGTATATATATATATATACATGTATACATATACATACATATATTTTTTCAGTATGCATATGTATATATATATATGTCATTATTTTTCAGTATGCATATATAAGTGTCTGTGTATATATGTAATATTTTTGCAGTATGTGTATATATATATATATACACACACACATATATTTAACTTTTTGGAATTTGCATCTCTCGCTATATATATAGTTATTCTATTTATTTCCAATAAGTGTATTAACATATTTATTTTTTGCAATATGCAATATCTGCAGTATGCACACACACATAAATATATACATAAAATATGTTTTGCAATATGCATATATATATATATATATATATATAAAATGTGTCTCTCTCTCTATATATATTACTACAGTATGCGTATATATATATATATATATTATTTACGTTATGTGTATATAAATATATATATATATATATATATACTTCTGCAATATGCATATATGAATATATATATATACACACATATACAGTATTTAATTTTTTGCAGTATGCATCTTTCTAAATATATATTCACTTAATTTGTTTGCAATAAGTATATATAAATATTTATTTTTGCAATATGCATATATAAATTTATTTATATATAATTATTAACAGTATGTGTGTGTGTGTGTGTGTGTGTATATATATATATATTTCTGCAGTATGTGTGTATATATATATAATATGTGTATATATATATTTATATATATATATATATAGAGAGAGAGATAATATTTCTGGAGTATCCATACATAAAATATTTTTTGCAATATACATATATATATATATATATATACTTTACAATATATATATATATATTTCTTCAGTATGCTTATCTATATATATAATTTATAGTATGTGTGTGTGTGTGTGTATATATATATATATATTATATTTCTGCAGTATGTGTGTATATATATATATAATGTGTATATAAATCTATATACGAATATAATATTTCTGCAGTATCCGTATATATACACAGAAAATATTTTTAATATGCATATATATATATATATATATATAATTTATTATATATATATATTTCTGCAGTATGCATATCTATATATATATATATAAAATTTTAATATTATATATATATATATATATATATATATAATTTTTACTATTTTATTTTTATTATTTTATTATATATATATAATGTTTATACATATATATGTGTGTGTGTGTGTATGTATATATATATAGTTTTATTATATTATTTTATTTTTATTATTTTATTGTGTATATATATATATATATATATATATGTATATAATGTGTGTGTGTATATATATATATATATATAATGTGTGTGTCTTGTTTTGGCTGATCCAGAGGCTGAGAGAGTGTGACCTCACCAAAAAATTGGGTCCCGTTTATTTATTTATGCATTTATTTGTTTATTTTACCAAGTAAACATTTTCAATAAACATTTTTTTACCTCAGAAAGCCAACAAAAGCCTTCTGAGGTAAAAATAGGGCTCAGGTATACTAAACTAGGCCTCGATTTCGTTCTGCGCATGCGCAAGCCCTTCGTGACCATCGAGAAGTAAAGCCAGAGCGGCCGCGAGTGACGTCTTTCCGTCCGCCATTTTGTTTTTATTTCCATTGAAATCCATTGCTTTAGTCCTCCAGGATCACTGAGACGAAAAGCTAGAGCGTCCCATCAAATCCTTTCATTATTTGGTCCTCCAAAACGATAGAGATTGACGCCCAGAGTGGCATTTTCGCCCTAATCCGCCATTTTGTCTACCAATTTTAATCCTATGGAGGAAACCGAGGCGAAAGGCTAGAGCGGCAAGCTTGGCACTAATTGGGAAGGAAGTGACGCATTATAAAAGCGCCGTCGCCGTGGAAACCAACCGGAAGTGAGGCCTACAAAGCGGAAGTGGCGTTTTTAATTTTGGAAAAGGTTGTTTTCGAGGAAGAACAAGGAGGAAAAAGGAAATAAAGGAGGAAGTAAGAAGGTTTTTGGGGGGCTTTGACCGGTTGCCATGACAACCCTAGGCCCAGGCCCATTAATTTCTATTAATTATTATTTTATTCTCATAAAAGGAAGGCTGGGGGGTCTTTTTTTAAAAACAGGGGGAGTCTGGAAGTATATTAATTGTATTTTTAAGTAAATTTTATAGTTAAAACCCAACCAATACTATATTATAATATATAATGTAATATAATATATATAGTATATATATATATATATATATATAAAATACAATATATTGTATAACATTTTTATTTATATAATATAATTTAATTAAATTATATTTATTGTTTTTAGCCTTTGTATGTATTACGTCTGATCATAAATCAAACCATTAATATATTATTATACTTTATAAATAAATAAATAATTATATTATATTATATTAATTAAAGTATAATATGTTACATATTATATTTTGATATAATATATTTGAATTAAAAGTTTTCTATTTATTTTTATTCTTGGTTTTTGCTATATATATAGCTATATAATGTATCCTATGATTATTTATGTTCATAAATCAAACCATTAATGTATTTTACACTTAGTTTTTGCTAATAATCTGTTATGTATCATTAAAGATCAAGCCATTAATATATTATAATACATAATACTAAATAAATATTAATATATTATAATATAGTAATTAAAATATAACATGTTACGTATTATATTATATTT
>JAOEGL010000014.1:21431806-21451806 GCA_034509955.1 Urosaurus nigricauda | reverse complement strand
CCTCCCATTCTTCCTGCCCACTTCCTCTTTCACTTCCACTTCCTCATTTCCTCTTCCTCCTTCCTTTTTTCCTGTCCACTTCCTCCCTCACTTCCTTTTCCTCTCTCACTTCTTCCTTCCCCTTCTTTCACCCATTCTTTCCTCTTCCTCCTCCCTCCTCCCTTTCTTCCTGTCCACTTCCTCCTCCTTCCTCCCTCACTTTTTCTCCCTCCTCCCTTTCTTTTGGTTCTCTTCCTCCCTCACTTCCTCTTCTTCCCTCCTTCTTCCTCCTCCTTCTCTCATCCACTTCCTCGATCACTTCCTCTTGTCCCTTTCTTCCTGTCCAATTCCTCCGTCACTTCCTCTTCCTTCTCCCTGTCCACTTCCTCCGTCACTTCCTCTCCCTCCTCTTTCTTTCATTGTCTCTTCCTTCCTCTCCTCCTCTTCTTCCTCGTTCTTCTCCTCTGCTTCCTGCCCCCCTTCCTCTCTCACTTCCTCTCTCCTCCTCCCTTTCTTCCTGTCCACTTCCTCTTCCCTCTCTCATCCGCTTCCTGCCTGACTTGCTCTCTCCTCCTCTTCCCTTTCTTCCCATCCACTTCCTCTTCCTCCTCCTTCTTCCTTTGCACTTCCTCACTTCCTCTCTCCTCTTTTTCATCCTGCCCACTTCCCCCCTCACTTCCTCTTCCTCCTCCCTTTCTTCCTGTCCTTCTTCCTCCTCCTCTCATCCAGTTCCTCCCTCACTTCCTCTTCCTCCTTCACTTCCTCCTCCTCCTCTTGGGAAAACCCTCCTCTCTACCGTAGAGTTTCCGACCGGGAGATTCCTAGAGAGGCCGCGTTTTGCGTATTTCCTTTTTCTGGCGCCGTTTTACGTATTTCCTGTTTGTTTCCTGTTGCAGGGCTTCGGGAAGTCCCTGAGCCAATGGAGGAAGGACCCTTCGGGCGGGAAGAGGAAGCCCAAGTACGCCTTCAGGACGGCCGAGGAGCTCAGGGCCAGCGGACGCAAGGACCGCGCAAAGGCCTTCGCCGCCGCCACCGCCACCCGCCCCCCAAAAGGACGCCGCCCAAGTCAAGGTACCAATAAAATATATATATTTTATATATATATATATATATATGAAAATACGTGGATTTAATATTTAAAATTAATTATATATTATATGTGGGGGTATTAGAAAATGTGTATATGGATTTAATATATGAATATATACGTAGGAATATATCAGAAATATATATATATATACACACACACATATATATAGAAAAGGGGAAAAGGGCTTTTTTCCGGCATTTTTCTCCTTTTCGACGCAGATGCCGCTCGAAAACACTCCCAGCTGGACGGAGGACGAGGATGGGGGGAAAATTTTTTTTTCTCCCAATTTTTCATTTTAATTTATATTAAATTCTTTATATATATATATATATATATATATATTTACATATTTCATATTATATTTTATTTATATTAAATTCTTTTTTTAAAAAATATATATATTTTATATTATATTTTATATTATATTAAATTCAATACCAAGTCAAGGTACGGAAAATATATTATATTATATTGATATATATATATGTATGTGGATTTAATATTTGGGAGTAAAATAAATAAATGATATATATATATATATATATATATATATATGTGGAGGTATTAGAAAACATATATATATATATATATATATATGGATTTAATATATGAATATATAGGAATATATCAGAAATATATATATACACACACACATATATATAGAAAAGGGGAAAAGGCTTTTTTTCCGGCATTTTTCTCCTTTTCGACGCTGATGCCGCTTGAAAACACTCCCAGCTGGACGGAGGACGAGGATGGGAAATTTTTTTTTCTCCCAATTCATTTTAACTTATATTAAATTCTATATATATATATATATATTACATATTACATATTTCATATTATATTTTATTTATATTAAATTCTTTTTTTAAAAAAATATATTTTATATTATATTTTATATTATATTAAATTCAATACCAAGTCAAGGTACGGAAAATATATTATATTGATATATATATATATATGTGTGGATTTAATATTTGGGAGGAAAATAAATAAATTATATATATATATATATATATATATATATTTATATATATGGAGGTATTAGAAAACGTATATATATATATATATATAGATTTAATATATGAATATATATGTAGGGATATAGGAGGAATATATATATACACACACACATATAGATAGAAAAGGGAATAGGGCTTTTTTCAGGCATTTTTTGTCCCTTTTGAGGCAGATGACGCTCGAAAACACTCCCAGCTGGACGGAGGACAAGGATGGAATTTTTTTAAAAATTGAGATTTTTATATATATATATATATATATATATAATATAACAATGTGGAATATATTATATATATATCTATACATATATTGTGTGTATGTATATGTGTGTGTGTGCATGTATATATATATATATATATATATATATATAGTGTTCAATATATAATATAATAATATGGAATTTGTATATATATATATGTATATATATTATAATATAATGTGGAATATATATATATAATTATATTTAACATAACAGTATGGAATATGTACATATATACACACATATATATATAAAATGTGGAATATGTATGTATATATATATATATAACATGTGGAACATATATATATATATATATATATATAAAATAATGTGGAATGTATATATACATATATATAAATAAAATCATGCAATATATATATTATATATATATAATTTAACATGACAGGAATATATATATATATGTATGTAATAATGTGAAATATATATTAATGTCTGTGTATATATATACATATAATGTGGAATATATACATATATATTTTAAAAAAGACAAAATGGAATATATATATATATATGTATATATATAAAATGTGGAATATATATCTATATAAACACACACACACACACATATATATATTTTGAAATATGTGTGTGTGTTTATATGTATTTATTGTATATATGTGTATGTATATATATATATATTTTATATGTGTATATATATTATATATACATATATTTTCTATGTACGTCTATATCTATATCTATACATACAGAATATATATATATATATATTGCAAAACGAGCTTTATACATAACATAACAATCTGGAATATATATATAATCAATGTGGAATACACACATATATATATATATATATATATCAACATCACACATATACACCTGTGTCTACATACACACCCACCCACCAATTCCCGGAAAAAAAAAACCCACCTTTGCATAAAAACGCACCTTTTCCTTTTTTCTGACGCCGATGCCACTCGAAAACACTCCCAGCTGGACGGAGGATGAGGACGGGGGAAAAATTTTTTTCTCCCAATTTTTCATTTTAACTTATATTAAATTCTTTTTTAATATATATATATATTTTACATATTTCATATTATATTTTATTTATATTAAATTCTTTTTTTTAAAAAAAATATATTTTATATTATATTTTATATTATATTAAATTCAATACCAAGTCAAGGTACGGAAAATATATTATATTATATTGACACACACATATATATATGTGTGTGTGTGTGTGTGTGTGTGGATTTAATATTTGGGAGTAAAATAAATAAATTATATATATATATATATATATATATATGGAGGTATTAGGAAACGTATACGGATTTAATATATGAATATATATATGTAGGAATATAGGAGAAATATATATATACACACACACATATTTTACCGAGTATTTTACTAGAGGAGTGAGCTATAAATAAACATTATTATTATTATTATTATTATTATTATTATTTATACATAGAAAAGGGAATAGGGCTTTTTTCCATCATTTTTGTCCTTTTCGACACCGATGCCGCTCGAAAACACTCCCAGCTGGACGGAGGATGAGGATGGGAGAAAAAAAATTTTTTCTCCCAATTTTTCATTTTAACTTATATTAAAGTCTATATATATATATATATATATATATATATATATATATATATTACATATTACATATTTCATATTATATTTTATTTATATTAAATTCTTTTTTAAAAAAAAATATATTTTATATTATATTTTATATTATATTAAATTCAATACCAAGTCAAGGTATGGAAAATATATTATATTATATATATATGTGGATTTAATATTTGGGAGTAAAATAAATAAATTATATATATATATATATATATATATATATATGGAGGTATTAGGAAACGTATACGGATTTAATATATGAATATATATATGTAGGAATATAGGAGAAATATATATATACACACACACACATATTTTACTGAGTCTTTTACTAGAGGAGCGGGCTATAAATAAACATTATTATTATTAATAATAATAATAATAATATTTTTATTATTATTATTATTATTATTATTATTATTATTATATATACATAGAAAAGAGAATAGGGCTTTTTTCCATCATTTTTGTCCTTTTTGACACCGATGCCGCTCGAAAACACTCCCAGCTGGACGGAGGACGAGGATGGGGAAAAAAATTTTTCCTCCCAATTTTTCATTTTAACTTATATTAAATTCTTTTTTTTTAATATATATATTTTTTACATATTTCATATTATATTTTATTTATATTAAATTCTTTTTTTAATAATATATTGTACATTATATTTTATATTATATTAAATTCAATACCAAGTCAAGGTACGGAAAATATATTATATATATATATATATATATGTGTGTGTGTGTGTGTGTGTGGTTTTAATATTTGGGAGTAAAATAAATAAATTATATATATATTGGATGTATTAGAAAATGTATACGGATTTAATATATGAATATATATTAGGAAATATAGGAGAAACATATATACACACACACACACACACATATTTTACTGAGTATTTTACTAGAGGAGCGGGCTATAAATAAACATTATTATTATTATTATTATTATTTATACATAGAAAAGAGAATAGGGCTTTTTTCCATCATTTTTGTCCTTTTCGACACCGATGCCGCTCGAAAACATTCCCAGCTGGACGGAGGACGAGGACGGGAATAAAATTTTTTTTCCCAATTTTTTCGTTTTTCTTTTTCTATTCTTTTTTTAATACATTATATATATATAAAATATATTTTATCTTAAATTCTTTTTATATATTCAAATTTTAAATCCCTGAAGGTGATCGACATGACCGGCCGCGAGCAGAAGGTCTACTACAGCTACAGCCAAATCGGGCGCAAGCACGACGTCCCCGACCCGGACGACGACCCGACGCCGGCGCCGGGTTCGAAAGACCCGAAACAGGCGCCGCCGCCTCCTCCGTTCTCGCTCCCGGAGCTGGAGCACAACCTGCGCCTCCTGATCGAATTGACGGAGCAGGAGATCGTGGCCACCGACCGGCGCCTCGAGTGCGAGAGGGAGGCGGTGGCGGCCCTGGGTCACGAGATCGAGAGGACGGCGGAGGTCCTGGCCCGGGAGGAAGGAGAGATCCGGGACCTGGCCCAAGTCCTGGCGCTGGTCGAGGAGT
Organism: Urosaurus nigricauda; assembly: GCA_034509955.1. Lineage (NCBI taxonomy): Eukaryota > Metazoa > Chordata > Lepidosauria > Squamata > Phrynosomatidae > Urosaurus > Urosaurus nigricauda. The sequence continues at coordinate 21,446,292 of JAOEGL010000014.1, read as the reverse complement.
GCGAGCGCCGGACCCGGAAACCCGGCGGGCAGGAAGAGGAAGCGGAAGGGGAAAAGGAAGAGCCCTTGACGCTGGGCGAGTGCGCCGCCATCTTCGAGACGCTGCGGGAGAGGTACCGGGCGGAGTACGCCGTCAGCGACCGGGTGGACCTCGCCACCGCCATCGTCTTCCCCCTCGTCACCCGGCACTTCCGGGAGTGGGACCCCCTCCAGGTCGGCACTTCCTGTTCCACTTCCTCCCCTCCGCTTCCTCTCTCGGTTCCTCTTCCTCCTCCTCCTTTCGTCCTCTTCGCTCCTCCTCCTTCTTCTTCCCTCATTTCCTCTTCCTCTATCACTTCCTCCATCACTTCCTCTTCCACTTCCTCCTCAACTTCCTTCCCCACTTCCTCCTCCTTCCCCTCCCTCTCGGTTCCTCTTCCTCCTCTTTCTTTCGGCCTCTTCTCTCCACTTTCCTCGTCCCTCTTCCTCCCTCATTTCCTCTTCCTCGTCCTCTTTTACTTCCTCTTCCTCCTCCTCCTTTCATGTCCTCCCTCCTCCCTTTCTTCCTGTTCACTTCCTCCTCCTTCCTCTTCCTCTCATTTCTTCCTCCTTCCTCTTCCATCTTCCTCCCTGATTTCCTCTTCTCCTTCTCTCATCCACTTCCTCCTCCTTCCTTTTCCTCCCCTTGTTTCTTCCTCCTCTCCTTCCTATTCCTTCTCTCCACTCTTCTTCTTTTCCTTTCTCCTTCCATTTCCTCCCTCCTTTCTTTTAGCCTCTTCCTCTTCCCCTTTCTCTTCCTCTTTTCTTCTCACTCCTTTCGGACTCTTCTTCCTTCTCTCTCCTTTCTTTTCCTCCTCTTCCTTCCTTTTCTTTTTCCTCCTCTTTTCTCTTCTTCTCTCACTCCTTCCTTCCTTCAGCCTCTTCTTCCTTCTTCCTCTCTTCCTTCTTTTTCTTCCTCCCTTCTCTCTTTCTTTCACCCTCTTCTTCCTCTTTCTTCCTTTTCCTCTTTGTCTCTTCCTTCCTCCTCTTCCTCTTCCCCCACTTCCTCCTCTTGGCTCACGTTCTTCCCGTCCACTTCCTCCTCCTTCCTCGTCCTCTTTCACTTCCTCTTCCTCCTCCTTCTTTCGTTCTTTTCTCTTCCTTTCTCTTCCTCCTCTCTCCCCCCTTTCTTCCGGTCCACTTCCTCCTCCTTCCTCTTCCTCCTCCTTTCCTCCTCTTCTTCCTCCTTCCTCCTCCCTAATTACCTCTTCCTCCTCCTCCTCTCATCCACTTCCTTTTCCTTTCTCTTCTGCTCTCACTTCCTCTTCCTTCTTTCCTCCTCTTCTTCCTCTTCCCTCCTACTCTTCCTTTTCCTCTTAGTCTCTTCCTTCCTCCTCTTCCTGTTTCCTCTTCCTCTCTCCTCCCTCCTTCCTCCTTTCAGCCTCTTTGGCATCTTTCTTCCTCTAGTCTCCTTCCTTCCTTTTCCTTCCTTTCTCTTTCCTTTAATTTTTCCTTCCTTCCTTCTTTACTTCAGCATTCCTTCCTTCCTTTTTACCTTCCTTCCTCTTTCATTTCTTCCTTCCTTCCTTCCTTCCTTCCTTCCTTTCTTCCTTCTATCTTTTCCTTCCTTCCTTCTATCTTTCTTTCTTTCTTTCCTTCCTTCTTTCTTTCCTTCTTTCCTTCTTTCCTTCCTTCCATCTTTTCATTCCTTCCTTCTTTCTTTATTTTTCTTTTTTTCTTTCCTTCTTTCTTTCTTTCCTTCCTTCCTTCTTTCTTTCCTTCTTTCTTTCTTCTTTCTTTCTTTCCTTCCTTCTATCTTTTCCTTCCTTCTTTCTTTCTTTCTTTCCTTCTTTCTTTCTTTCCTTCTTTCTTTCTTTCCCTCCCTCCTTCCTTCCTTCCTTCTTTCTTTCCTTCCTTCCTTTCCTTCCTTCCTTTTCCTTTCAGTCTCCTCTCCTTCGTACCTCCCTCCCTCCCTCTCCCTTCACTTCCTCCCTCCCCCTTCCTCCCTGACTTCCTCTTCCTCTTCCCTTTTTTCCCCAGGACCCGACGTTTGGGGTGGAGACCATGTCGAAGTGGAAGGTCCTCCTGGAGAACGGACCGGATCCTCTCCCACGGAGGACAGGACCTTGCCTCCGACGCCTTCCACCGGTACGTGACGCTGCTGCGGCAAACGGGGCCAACACCATCCCCGATCACAATTAACGGGAATTGAGCCCCGGAAAGAGCTTTAGGAGCCCGTTCCTTTTCTGTCCAGGCTGATGTGGGAGGCGTGGATGCCCCGGGTGCGAGGGGTGGTGGCGGCCTGGCAGCCCCGCAACTGCCTCCCGATGGTGGACTTCCTGGAGGCCTGGGCCCCCGTCGTCCCCCGATGGATCACCGAGAACATTCTGGAACAGCTCCTCTTCCCAAAGCTACAGAAGGAGGTACGAGGGATCGCATTCGCCACGCTCGCTGCAGCGGGACACTTCCCTCCGGGATCGTCATAATAATTAATAATTAATAATAATAATAATAATAATAATAATTTCCCCCTCTCTAAATATAATACGTTGTATTAAATTGTATTGATTTTATAATTATATCTAAATATATATGTAATTATAAGTCCAGGATCGTATTCGACACGTTCGCTGCAGCATGACACTTCCGTTCGGGATCGTCATAATAATAATAATAATAATTATTATTATTATTATTCCTCTCTAAATATAATATGTCGTATTAAGTTCTATTGATTTTATTGATTGTATTAGTTTTATAATTATTTAATTATATCTAAATATATAATAATAATAATAATAATAAATTATTATTATTATTACTATTATTATTATTATTTCCCCTCTCTAAATATAATATGTTGCATTAAGTTCTATTGATTTTATTGATTGTATTAATTTTATAATTATTTAATTATATCTAAATATATAATAATTAATAATAATAATAATAATAATAAATTATTATTTTTATTAATATTACTATTATTATTATTATATTATTTCCTCTCTCTAAATATAATATGTTGTATTAAGTTCTATTGATTTTATTGATTGTATTAATTTTATAATTATTTAATTATATCTAAATTAATAATAATAATAATAATAATAATAATAAATTATTTTTATTATTATTACTATTATTATATTATTATTATTATTATTATTATTTCCCCTCTCTAAATATAATACGTTGTATTAAGTTCTATTGATTTTATAATTACATCTAAATATATATGTAATTATACCTAAACAAGTCCGGGATCGTATTGGCCACCTTCGCTGCAGCAGGACACTTCCGTCCGGGGAACGTCGTCATAATAATAATAATAATAATTATTATTATTATTTCCCCTCTCTAAATATAATATGTTGTATTAAATTATATAGATTTTATAATTATATATAAATATATATTTAATTATACCTAAACAAGTCCGGGATCGTATTGGCCACGTTCGCTGCAGCGTGACAGTTCCGTTCAGGATCGTAATAATAATAATAATTATTATTATTATTATTATTTGTCCTCTAAATATAATATGTTGTATTAATTTTATAATTATATCTATCTATGTATCTATAATTACATCTAAACAAGTCTGGGATCGTATTCGCCACGTTCGCTGCAGCATGACAGTTCCGTTCGGAATCGTAACAATAATAATAATAATAACTTCTCCTCTCTAAATATAATCTGTTGTATTAAATTATATAGATTTGATAATTATATCTAAATATATATATATATATAATTATATCTAAACAAGTCCGGGATCGTATTCGTCTCGTTCGCTGCAGCATGACAGTTCTGTTCAGGATTATTATTATTATTATTATTATTATTATTATTATTTCTCCTCTCTAAATGTAATCTGTTGTAATAACTTATATAGATTTTATAATTATATCTAAATATATATATATAATTATAGCTAAATAAGTCTGGGATCGTATTTGCCACATTCGCTGCAGTGTGACACCATTCAGGATAATAATAATAATAATAATAATAATAATTTCTCCTCTCTAAATATAATCTGTTGTATTAACTTATATAGATTTTATAATTATATCTAAATATATACAGTTTATAATTACACCTAAATAAGTCCGGTATCATATTGGCCACGTTCGCTGCAGCATGACACTTCCGTTCGGGATTGTAACAATAATAATAATAATAATAATTATTATTATTATTTCTCCTCTCTAAATATAATATATTGTATTAAATTATATAGATTTTATAATTATATCTAAACATATATATAGAATTACACCTGAATAAGTCCGGGATCGTATTGGCCACGTTCGCTGCAGCGTGACGGTTCCGTTCGGTATCGTCATAACAATAACAATTTCTCGGTCTCTCCGTCCGTTTTTTCGGGTCCGCCAGGTGGAGAGCTGGAACCCGCTGACGGACACGGTGCCGATCCACTCGTGGCTGCACCCGTGGCTGCCGCTGATGGGCCCCCGCCTGGAGCCGCTGTACCCTCCGATCCGGGGGAAGCTGGCCAGCGCCCTCCAGAAGTGGCACCCCAGCGACGCCTCCGCCAAGCTCATCCTCCAGCCCTGGAAGGACGTCTTCACCCCGGGATCCTGGGAGGCCTTCATGGCCAAGAACATCGTCCCTAAGCTCGGTCAGTCGCGGGGGTGGCGGGACGGCCGTGGGGTGGACCGTCCACTCGGTCGGTTCGGGGATTTCCATTTTGGGGGAAAAAAAAGAAAAAAGAAAAAAGAAAAAGGAGCGAGCTTTTTTCCTGATGCTCAGGAGAACAGGGAGGCAATGGAGCTTTTTTTCTGCTCCTCAGGAGAACGTGAGGGATAACTGTTTCTCTTTCTCCCCTCGCCCTTTTCTTTCCCTCCCTTCCCTCCTTTGTTACTTCCCTTCCTCTCTTCATCCTTCCCTCCCTTTTTCCTTCCTTCCTTCCCTCCCTTCCCTTTCCCCTTCCTTCCTTTTTACCTTCCTCTTCCCTCCTTCCTTCCCTTCCTCACTTGCTCTTCCCTTCCTTCCTTCCTTCCTCCCTCCCTCTTTCCTTCCTTCCCTCCCTCTCCCCCGCTTCCCCTTCCCACTTCCTCTTTCTTCCCTTTCTTTCCCTTCCTCTTCCTCCCTTCCCTCCTTCCTTCCTTCCTTCCTCTCTCCTTCCCTTCCTTTCCTCCCTCCTGCCATTCCATTCTTTTCTTTCTTCCTTTCCTTCCTTTCTTCTCTTCACTCCTCCGTTCCCACTTCCTGCTTCCTCCCTCCCTCCTTCCTTCCATCCTTCCCTCCCTCCCTTCCTGTTCCGTTCCTTCCTTTCCTCCTTCCTTCCTCCCTCCCTCCCTCCCACTTCCTACTTCCTGGTTCCCACTTCCTCTTCCTCCCCTCCCTCCCTCCCTTCCTTCCCTTCCCTCCTCCATCCATCCCTCCCTTCCTACTTCCTGTTTCCTATTTCCTCTTCCTCCCCTTCCTCCTTCCTTCCTTCCCTCCCTTCCGTCCCTCCCCTCCCTCTTCCTCCCCCCACTTCCTCTCCCCCACTTCCTGCTTCCCACTTCCTCTTCCTCCCCTTCCTCCCTCCCTCCTTCCTTCCTTCCAACCTTCCTTCCTTCCTTTCCTTCCCCTCTCCCTCCCTCCCTTCTTCCCTCCCCCCCACTTCCTGCTTCCCACTTCCTCTTCCTCCCCTCCCTCCCTCCCTCCTTCCCTCCCTTTCCATTCCTCCCTCCCCTCCCTTCCTTCCTCTCCCCACTTCCTCTTCCCTTCCCTCCCACTTCCCCCCTACTTCCTCCCCACTTCCTCCTACTTCCTGTTTCCTACTTCCTCCTCCCTTCCAACCTTCCTTTCCTCCCTCCCTTCCCACTTCCTCTTCCCCCCACTATTTCCTCTTCCCCCCGCTTCCCACTTCCTGCTTCCCACTTCCCACTTCCTCTTCCTCCTGGTAGGGCTGGTGCTGTCGGAGGTGGTGATCAACCCTCACCAGCAGCACATGGAGGGCTTCTTCTGGGCCCTGGACTGGGAGGGGATGGTCTCGGCCCTCGGCTCTCTCGGGGCTCCTGGAGAAGTGCTTCTTCCCAAAATGGCTGCAGGCCCTCTGCCTCTGGCTCAGCAACGGCCCCAACTACGAGGAGGTCACCAAATGGTACCTCGGATGGAAGTCCATGTTCTCCCGACCGGCTCCTGGCCCAGCCCCCCTCAAGGACGCCTTCGCACAGGCCCTACAACTCATGAACCGCGCCGTCTCCGCCGCACCCGGTAAGGCCGATGGGGAGTTCCTGCAGGGCTTTCAGTCGGGAGTTCCTGCGTGGCTGAGATTGGGAGTTCCTGCATGGCTTTGATTGGGAATTCCTGCAGGGCTTTCAGTCAGAGTTCCTGCATGGCTTTGATTGGGAGTTCCTGCAGGGCTTTCAGTCGGGAGTTCCTGCGTGGCTTTGATTGGGAGTTCCTGCAGGGCTTTCAGTCAGAGTTCCTGCGTGGCTTTGATTGGGAGTTCCTGCAGGGCTTTCAGTCGGGAGTTCCTGCATGGCTTTGATTGGGAGTTCCTGCATGGCTTCCAGTCAGAGTTCCTGCATGGCTGAGATTGGGAGTTCCTGCATGGCTTTCAGTCAGAGTTCCTGCATGGCTGAGATTGGGAGTTCCTGCATGGCTTCCAGTCAGAGTTCCTGCATGGCTTTGATTGGGAATTCCTGCAGGGCTTTCAGTCAGAGTTCCTGCATGGCTTTGATTGGGAGTTCCTGCAGGGCTTTCAGTCAGAGTTCCTGCATGGCTTTGATTGGGAATTCCTGCAGGGCTTTCAGTCAGAGTTCCTGCATGGCTTTGATTGGGAATTCCTGCAGGGCTTTCAGTCAGAGTTCCTGCATGGCTTTGATTGGGAGTTCCTGCAGGGCTTTCAGTCGGGAGTTCCTGCGTGGCTGAGATTGGGAGTTCCTGCAGGGCTTTCAGTCAGAGTTCCTGCATGGCTTTGATTGGGAATTCCTGCAGGGCTTTCAGTCAGAGTTCCTGCGTGGCTGAGATTGGGAGTTCCTGCAGGGCTTTGATTAGAAGTTCTTGTGTGGCTCTGATTGAGAGTTCCTGCATGGCTTTGAGCGAGAGTTCCTGCATGGCTGAGATGGAGTATTCCTGCATGGCTTTGGTTGAATGTTCCTGCAGGGCTGAGATTGGGAGTTCCTGCATGGCTTTGGTTGGGAGCTCTAATATCGGGAGTTCCTGCATGGCTTCAATTGAATGTTCCTGCAGGGCTTTGATTAGAAGTTCTTTTGCAGCTTTGATTGGGAGTTCCTGCACGGCTTTCATTAGGAGTTCCTGCGTGGCTTTGATTGGGAGTTCCTGCATGGCTGAGATTGAATGTTCCTGCATGGCTTTGAGCGAGAGTTCCTGCATGGGCTGAGATGGAAAATTCCTGCATGGCTTTGATAGGGACCTCCTAAATGGCTTTCATTAGGAGTTCCTGCATGGCTTTGGTTGGGAGTTCCTGCATGGCTGAGATTGAATGTTCCTGCATGGATCATATTGAGTGTTCTTGCATGGCTAAGATTGGGACTTCCTGCGTGGCTTTGAGTCAGAGTTCCTGCATGGCTTTGATTAGAAGCTCCTGCATGGCTTTGGTTGGGAGTTCCTGCATGGCTTTGATTATTGAAAATTCATGCATGGCTTTGGTTGGGAGTTCCTGCATGGCTTAGATGGAAAATTCCTGCATGGCTGAGATGGGGAGTTCCTGCATGGCTTTCATTGGGAGTTCCTGCATGGCTTTGTTTAGGAGTTCTTGTGCGGCTTTGTTTGGGAGTTCCTGCACGGCTTTGATTATTGAAAATTCCTGCATGGCTTTGGTTGGGAGTTCCTGCATGGCTTAGATGGAAAATTCCTGCATGGCTTTGGTTGGGAGCTCTAATATCGGGAGTTCCTGCATGGCTTCCATTGAATGTTCCTGCACGGCTTGGATTAGAAGTTCTTTTGCAGCTTTGATTGGGAGCTCCTGCACGGCTGAGATGGAAAATTCCCGCATGGCTTCGATTAAATATTCCTCCATGGCTTTGATTGAGTATTCCTGCATGGCTTCAACTATTGAAAATCCGGGCGTAACTTTAATTGAAAATTCCTGCATGGCTTTGTTTGGAAAATCCCTGGGTGGCTTTGATGGAAAATTCCTGCATGGCTTTGGTCAAAAAAATCCCTCCATGCCTTTGATCAAGTATTCCTGCATGTCTTTGATTGAGTGTTCCTGCATGACTTTCATTGAATATTCCTGCATGTCGTTGCTTGAAAAATCCCTGCATGTCTTTGCTTGAGTGTTCCTGCATGTCTTTGACTGAGTATTCCTGCATGTCTTTGAGTCAGTATTCCTGCATGTCTGTGGTCGAAAAATCACCACATGACATTGATTGAGTATTCCTGCATGACTTTCATTGAATATTCCTGCATGTCTTTGCTTGAAAAATTCCTGCACGTCTTCGATCGAGCGTTCCTGCATGTCTTGGCTTGAAAAACCCCTGCATGTCTTTCGTCGAAAAATTCCCACACGGCTTTAAAGTATTCCTGCATGTCTGCGATTGAGTATTCCTGCATGTCAATGGTCGAGAAATCCCCACATAGGTTTGATTGAGCATTCCTGCATGTCTTTGACCGAGTATTCCTGCATGTCTTGGGTCGACATATCCCTGCGAGTCTACGATTTAGTATTCCCGCACGTCTTTGACGGAGTATTCCCGCACGTCCGTTGTTTTTCGTCCCGCAGGCGGCTACCTCCAGCCCGGGGCCCGGGAAAACGTGGCGTACCTGACGCAGACGGAGCGCCAGAAGGACTTCCAGTACGAGGCCCTGCAGGAGCGGCGCGAGGGCCGAGAACGTGGCCCACCGCGGCATCGGCATGGCGGCCGCGAGTGCGAGTCCCGCCACCTCGGTCCCGACCAACTTCAAGGACCTGATCCAGGCGAAGGCGGAGGAGCACAACATCGTCTTCATGCCGGTCATTGGCAAGCGCCACGAAGGCAAGCAGCTCTACACGTTCGGGCGCATCGCCGTTTACGTCGACCGCGGCGTCGTTTTCGTACAAGGCGAGAAAACCTGGGTCCCGACTTCGCTCCAGAGCCTCATCGACATGGCCAAGTGACCGGCGAAACCGCGGCCGGACGCGTCCGAAATCGCCAAACCCCCCCCCCTCCGCCACTGCGCAAAATGGACGCCGCGGCGCGGAAACGGCGCGGCTGCGCAAAAGCTTCCCCGTTTGCGGCGCGGTTTCGTTTCGTTTCCGAATAAAAGATAATCGGATGCGAAAAGCGTCCCGTGTCGCAGTTTTTTCCCCCCCCGGTTCGCGTGAAATTTCCGTAAATTCGGGTTGGTTTTTTTTGTTCGTCGCGGATATGTATATAGATAGGTTTGGATCTGTTCGGAAAGGGGGTATGTAAGTGAATTATATATTATTATTATTATTATTTATATATTTATATAATATATAATAAGATGTTTATATTATATGTATCATTTGTATAATATATAATAATAATAATATATAGTAAGTAACATTATTATTATTGATTATTATTATTATATATTTATGTTTGTTGATGTGATATGTATATTTGTATAATATATAATAATAATAATAATAATAATAATAATAATAATATAGAGTAAATGACATGTAATTAGTATATTATTTTATTATTATTACTACTACTATTATTAATATATATTTATATAATATATGATAATATATTTATTTATATTTTATGTATATTTATATAATATATAATAATAAATAATAATAAATAATATATTATTATTATAATATTATTGTTATATATTTATATAATATATAATAATACATTTGTATTATATATATATTTATATAATATATAATTATAATAATAATAATAATATATAGTAAATAATATATTATATAATAATAATAATTAATAATAATAATAATATATATAATATATTTATTTATATTATATGTATATACAATATATAATAATAATAATAAATAATTTATTATTATTATTATATATTTATATAATAATACTATATTATTTATATTATATGTATATTTATATATAATAATAATAATATATAGTAAATAATATATAATTATTATTATTATATTATATAATATATAATAATATATTTAATTATTATATATATATTTATATAATATATAATAATATATAATAAATAATATATAATTATTACTACCTTATTATTATTATTATTACATAAATATTTATATAATATATTATAATATATATTTATATAATATATATAATAATATATAGTAAATAATATATAATTATTACTATTATATAATTATTATATAAATATTTATATAATATATAATAATATATATTTATATATCATAATAATAATATATAATAAATAATATATAATTATTACTATTATATTATTATTATTATATATTCATATGATATATAATAATATATTTATTTATATAATATCTATATGTTTATACAACATACAAAAATAATAATATATTTAATATATTTAATAAGATTATATTATTATTTTTATTATTATTATATTTTTTTCATTCGTAAAAATGACGTACATAAGTAAAAACGTATTCGCTTTCACCGAAATTAACAGCAAAAAATGACCCGGATATATTTTACGTATATATATATATATAAAATACAAAACTAGGAAGTATCGTGTTCGCCTCCTTCGCCGCAGCGTCACGCGTCCGACCCGAACGCGGTCCCCGTCCTGCGCGGTTTGTGTTTTTTGCGCAAAAACCGTCAGGGCGTCCTCCGGACGATCTCCACGTCCTCCGCGTCGTAAACCGGCTCTTCCGGCGCCGCCCAGGTTTCGGCGGGGAGGCCCCCTCAGCTTCGGAAGCGGGAAAAAATGGACGGCGGTGTCGCCGAAGACGTCGCCGTAGCGAGGGTCGGGGCGGGAAGGCGACTTCGTCGGCCGCGGCCGAAACCTGGAACGCGAAATTTTTAATTAAATTTAAAATTTGCGCCGAACGCGACGCTGCGGCAGAAAAAGCGAACGCGATCCCGTCCCGATTTACGTACCGTCGCGATGTAGCCGTACTCCTTTTCGAATATCCTTCGCGGCGTCCTGGAAGAAAAAAAATACGGAAAATATTTCAAATATTGAGTCCGGCGGCCATTTTGAGAAGGACAAAAATGGAAGCCATTTTGATCCGGGGAAAAAAAATCCCACCAACGGACAGGAAGTCCCGCCTTTCGCGCCCGCGTACCTTTCGGCGACGCCGCGGAAGCTGTTCCCGACGACAGCCATTTTGTCGAGGGCCTCGGGGTCCCAGTTTCGCCAAAGGAGGTTGTTGTACAAGGCCTTGCCGCAGTGGACCATGTAGAAAACGGTCGGGCCGCGGACGCGGCGCTTCCCTTCCTGGCGGAGAGAGGGACCTCCGCGGTCGATTTCGCGAAAATTTTAAAAATTTCGCCAAAATTTGAAAATTTCGCGAAAATTCGACCATAGAGTTCGCGTTGGAGGACCGACAAATTCCTAGAGAGGCATTTTCTCTGAACGGCTTTCTAGGTCCTCCAGGGCAACTCTAATGGTCGATATATGACAGGATTTGACCATAGAGTAACACTGGAGGACCCACGAATGCCTAGAGAGGCGTCCAGTCTAGGAATTCTTAGGTCCTCCAATGAAACTCTATGGTTAATATAGGTGAAAATGGCCAATATCTGTTGGAATTTGACCATAGAGTCGCACTGGAGGGCCTACAAATGCCTAGAGAGGCGTCCTGTCTAGGAATCTGGGTCCTGTATGTTGAACTCTATGGTAAATATCTGCCACTGAAACTCTATGGTCAATTTTGCGAAAATTTGACCATAGAGATGAACTGGAGGGCCTACAAATGCCTAGAGAGGCGTCCTGTCTAGGAATTCCTAGCTCCTCCAATGAAACTCTATGGTTAATATATAGGAATAATCAATATATGTTGGAATTTGACCATAGAGTCACACTGGAGGACCCACAAATGCCTAGAGAGGCGTCTTATCTAGGAATCTCTAGGTCCTCCAGTGCAACTCTATGGTAAATATCTAATTTCTAGGTCCTCAAGTGAAACTCTATAGTCAATATCTCCCAAATTTGACCATAGAGTCACACCGGAGGACCCAGAAACATTTCGAGAAACGGCCTCTCTAGGAATCTCTAGGTCCTCCAATGCAGCTCTATGGTCAATATATGATTCCTAGGTCCTCCAATGCAACTCTATGGTCAATATTTCCCAAATTTCCTCATAGAGTCACATTGGAGGAGCCAGAAACGCTTCGAGAAACGGCCTCTCTAGGAATTTCTAGGTCCTCCAATGCAGCTCTATGGTCAATATATGATTCCTAGGTCCTCCAATGCAACTCTATGGTCAATATTTCCCAAATTTCCTCATAGAGTCACATTGGAGGAGCCAGAAACGCTTCGAGAAACGGCCTCTCTAGGAATTTCTAGGTCCTCCAATGCAGCTCTATGGTCAATATATGATTCCTAGGTCCTCCAATGCAACTCTATGGTCAATAGTTCCCAAATTTCCTCATAGAGTCACATTGGAGGAGCCAGAAACGCTTCGAGAAATGGCCTCTCTAGGAATTTCTAGGTCCTCCAGCGCAACTCTATGGTCAAATTTCGCAAATTTTCTCCGAAATTAGATATTTTTTTTGCTCCTCTTTTACGACTCACCTCGTTTTCCGCGGCGACGTCGAACCCGAGGCGTCCGAGGGTCTCGGTTTCCGCGGCGGAGAAGGCGGGGTCGAAAACGTGGCAAAGATGGCGGGGAATCTGTATGAAAAAAGAATATATATTTTTAAATTACGGCCTTAATTATCGAATTAATTAGTAACGTCCCGGCCTACTTCGTTACCTGGAGTTCTTCCAATACGGAAATGAGGAAAGCGAGCTGGAACCGCGCGGCGGCGCAAGAGGCGAAGTTTCCGAGGCCGTAACAGACGCAACGCAAGGCGCCGTCCTCCGCTTTTCCCTCGGTCCCGGGTTCGGGTCGCGCCAGGCGCAGGTTTTCGAAGGCGGGGAGCGGCGTCAGGCGTTCCCGGATGGGTTTCAAGACGGTTCCTGCGAGAGGATCAATAACGGCGCAATTGAGCCGCGATATCGGTAACGAATACGGCGACGGGTTCGGATTTTTAAAAAATTTTTAATTTTTATTTATTTTTTTATTTCAAGGCTTACTTTTGCTCGAATCCCAGAAGTCGGAGCTTTTCAGTTCCGCGCTGAAAGATGAATAAAATTAAAATTTATTATAATTACATTTATATTTTTATATAATAATAATAATAATAATAACTATTTTTATTATTATTAATAATAATAATAAAATCAAATATATTTTATTTTATTTCAATTTTATATATATATATAATATTATATATTATATTATAATATATTATATCTTATTATATAATAATAATAATAACTATTTTTATTATTAATAATAATAATAATAATAATAAAATCAAATATATTTTATTTTATTTCAATTTTATATATATATTATAATATATTATATATTATATTATAATATATTATATATTATTATTATTATTGTCATTAATAGTAATAATAATAAATCAATAAAATTCTATTAATATTGACCATTTATTAATATTAATGGTAATAATACAGTAGTAATAAACAGTAAAATAAATTTGTGTATTGTTAATATTGATAATAATAAATCCATAAAATACCTTTATTTATTGTTAATATTGATAACAATAAATCAGTAAAATAAATTTGTTTGTTGTTAATATTGATACTAATAAATCCATAAAATACATTATTGTTAAAATTGATACTAATAAATTAATAAAATACATTAATTTATTGTTAAAATTGAGACTAATAATAAAATACATTAATTTTTTGTTAATATTGAGACTAATACTGTACATCAAAATAAATTTGTTTATTAAATATCAATATAAATCATTTACATTTAATAATAATAATTTATTTTATTGATTTATTCTTTTTATTAATAAATAAATAATATTTATTTATATTGTTATCAATATTAATTTTAGTTAATAGTTTACTGATGTAATAATAATAATAATAATAATCTTATTTATTATTATTATTATTATTATTATTATTTATTAAATAAATTTATTAAATAAATAAATAAATAATATTAATTCATATTATTATTAACTGGCTCCATTTTGAGAAGATACCTCGCATCCAGCAGCCTTTTTTCCACCACTTCCGGCCCCTTTTCCTCCTTTTCCTTCCTCTTCCTCCTCTTTTTCCTTCCTTTTCCTTGGGAAACCCAGCCATTGGGCTCCATGGAGAAAGATAGGAGAAAGAAATAGCGCTTTCTGTGGAAGGAAGTCCTTCAAGGGCCACCGTAGCCTTCTCTTGAGGAGCGGGAACGTTATGATAAAGTCCTTTTGGGGCCACCGTAGCTAAGCTTTACTTAATATAAGTAGGCCTCTGCGGCCTAGTAGTTGTATTAAGCGAAAGGAAAATTAACAGGTATGTCTTTCTGCGGCCACCGTAGAACTGTTTATGGTGACCGGGTTTGAAATAATATTGTTCCTCAGC
>JAOEGL010000014.1:21398313-21426706 GCA_034509955.1 Urosaurus nigricauda | reverse complement strand
TAACATACAGGAATACATAGAATAATATACAGGAATACATAGAATAACATGCAGGAATACATAGAATAACATGCAGGAATACATAGAATAATATACAGGAATACATAGAATAACATGCAGGAATACATAGAATAATATGCAGGAATACATAGAATAACATGCAGGAATACATAGAATAATATGCAGGAATACATAGAATAATATACAGGAATACATAGAATAACATGCAGGAATACATAGAATAATATACAGGAATACATAGAACGCCATGCAGGAATACATAGAATGCCATGCAGGAATACACAGAACGCCGTGCAGGAATACGTCGAACCCGAAGAAACCATAGAGTTCATTCTCTTTTTTTTCCCAGAGTGGTCTCCACGCAGCTCCCGCCGGGGATCACCGCCAAGGTTTCCCTTCACAAAATGGACGCCGACGAAGACGCCGATGCCGACCCGAAGGGGGTCCGGGTCCTCCGCGTTTTCCTCTCGGAGGACGAGGCCGCCTCGCTCCGTGAACCCCCCGCCGGACGGTGAGGGAACGGCGCCGAAATCGCGCCGAAATCGCGCAGAACGCCGCCGTTTTGCGACGCGGGGTTTTCCCGAGCGTCCATTTTGTCTCCCCAGGGTCCGGAAAAGCGGCGACGAGGAGGGCGGTGTTTCCGTGAAGATGGCGCTTTACGTCCACCGCGTCGGAGGCCTGGCCCTGTGCCTGGTGGCCGAGGAGGAATTCGCACTCGGCTCCGAGTCCGTCGAGGAAGTCGTAAGGATTGGCGCGTCTCGCTGTTTTTGTATCCCTCCGTCCTGCTGTTTTGTCACGCTCCTTTCTTCCCTTTCCCTCCTTCCTTCCTTCCTTCCTTCCTTCCTTTCTTTTCTTCTTTCCTTCCTTCCTTCCTTCCCTCTTCCCTTCTTTCTCTCCTTTTTCCCTTCCTTCATTCGTTCCTTCCTTTGTTTCTCCCTTTCCTCCTTTCCCTCTTCCTTCATTCCTTCCTTCCCTCCTTCCTTCCCTTCCCTCCTTCCTTCCTTCTTTCCCTCCTTCCTTCCTTCTTTCTCTCCTTCCTTCCTTCCTTCCTTCCTTCCTTCTTTCCTTGCTTTTCCTCTCTTTCTCGTGTCTCCCTTCCTTCCTTCCCTTTCTCCTTCCCTCTTCCCTCGCTCTTTTCTTCCCCCCCTCCTTCCTTCCTTTTTCCTCCTTTTCCTTCCTTCGTTCCTTCCCTCCTTTCTTTCTTTCCTCCCTTCCTCCTTTCGTCCTTCCTTCCCTTTGTTTCTTTCCTCTTTCTTTCACTCCCTTTTTTCCCTCACTTTTTTCATCCTTCCCTCCCTCCCTTCCTTCCTTCCTTCCTCCTTCCCTTCCTCTCCTCCTTTTCCTTCCTTCCTTCCTTCCTTCCCTTTGTTTCTTCCCTCTTTCCTTTGCTCCGTTTTTTTCCCCTTGTTCTTTTTATCCTTCCTTCCTTCCTTTCCTCCCTCCCTCCTTCTTTTCCTCTTTTGCTCCTTCCTTCCTTTTTCTTTTTCATTTTCTTCCTTCCTCACTTTCTCCTTCCTTTTTTCCCTCCCTCTCTTTCTCTTTCTCTCCCTCCATTTTCCTTTCTCCCTTCCTTCTTTTTCCTCTTTCAATCTCTTCCTTCCTTTCCCTCTTTCTCTCTCTTTCTTCCTTCCTTCCTTCTTCTTTCTTTTTATCCTTCCTTCCTTCCTTCCTTCCTTTTCCTTCCTTCCTTCCTTCCTTCCTTCCTTCTCCTTCTCTCCTTCCTTCCTTCTTTCTACCTTTTCCTTCCTTCCTTCCTTCCTTCTTTTCCTGTCCTTCCTTCCTTCCTTCCTTCCTTCCTTCTTTTCCTGTCCTTCCTTCCTTCCTTCCTTCCTTTCTCCTTCCTTTTTCCTTCCTTCCTTCCTTCCCTCCTTCCTCCCTCCCTCCCTTCCCTCCTTCCAGGAGACCAAGCGACATCACTTCCTCTTCCTCTTCCTCTTCCTCTTCCTCAGTTGCAGGGCAGCCTGGCCTCCCTGAACGGCCTCCGGGTCCACCTCCAGGAGACCCTCCGGAGGGACGGACCTCTTCCTCCGGCCGAACCCAAGGCCTCCTCCTCCTCCGCCGCTGCCTCCTTCCTCCGCTTCGAGCCCCTCCAGGGAAAGACGCTCAGTGAGTCAGGGACCGGTCAAGGGGTCACTCAGGGACCCCTCGGACACAGGCTCCGGCCGGGGACGGAGGGCGGACACAGGGACCAAGCCGCCTCCAATGACCCCTCGGACTCACAGCGCACCTTCTCTCCTTCCTTTCATTCCTTCATTCCTTTTCTCTCCATCCTTCCTTCTCTTTCCTTTCCTCTTTCCTTTCTTCCTTCCCTTCCTCCTTTCCTTTCTACTTCTCCCTTCTTTCCTTCACTCCTTCCCTTTTCCCTTCCTTCCTTCCTTCCTTTTTCTCCCCTTTCTCTCTTCCTTCCTTCCTTCCTTCCTTTTCTCCTCTTTCTTTCTTTCTTCCTTTCTTTCTTTCTTCCTTCTCTACTTATCCTTCCTTCCTTCTTTCCATACCTCCCCTCCCTTCCTCCCTTCCTTCCTTCTGTTCCTTTCCTCTTTCATTTCTTTCCTTCCTTCCTTCCTTCTTTCCTTCCTTTTCTCTCATTTTATTCCTTCCTTCCTTCCTTCCATATCTCCATCCTTTCATTTCCCCCCTTACCTTCTTCCTTCCTTCCTTCCTTCCTTCCTTTTTTAACTTCCTCCTTCCTTCTCCCCTTCTTTCTTTCCCCCTCGTTTTTCCTTCTTTCCATCCTTCTATCTTTCCTTCCCTCTTTTTCTCTCTTCCCTTCCTTCCTTCCTTCCTTCCTTCTTCCTTTTATCCATCCTTCTTCCCCTTTTTCCTTTCCATCCATCCTTCCTCTCTCCCTCCTTTCATTCCTTCCTTTCCTCCTTCCTCTTTCCCTTCTTCCTACCCTTCCTTCCTTCCATCCTTCCTTCTGCTTCTTTTTCCTTCCTTCCTTCTTTCTTTTCCTTCTCTTTCCTCCCTTCCTCCTTCCGCCCATCCTTCCTCCTTCCATTCCTCCTCTCCCCTCCTTCTCTCCTTCCCCTTTTCCTCTTTTCCAGCCAACTTCCTGCCGGCCGCCGGACAAGATGACCACCCCTTCCTCCGAGCGGTCAGCCGCGTCCACTCCACCTTCGGCCAGATGCCCGCCGCGTCCGAGATGACCGTCAGGTAAGGCCTGGACCATAGAGTTCGGCTGGAGGACCCAGAGATTCCTAGAGAGGACACTTATCTAGGCATTTAACAATATTTGGGAGATATTGACCATAGAGTTGGGCTGGAGGACCTAGAGATTCCTAGAGAGGACACTTTTCTAGAAAATTAGTAATATCTGGGAAATATTGACCATAGAGTTGGGCTGGAGGACTTAGAGATTCCTAGAGAGGACACTTTTCTAGGAAATTAGTGATGTCTATGAGATATTGACCATAGAGTTGGGCTGGAGGACTTAGAGATTCCTAGAGAGGACACTTTTCTAGGAAATTAGTGATGTCTATGAGATATTGACCATAGAGTTGGGCTGGAGGACTTAGAGATTCCTAGAGAGGACACTTTTCTAGGAAATTAGTAATATCTGGGAAATATTGACCATAGAGTTGGGCTGGAGGACTTAGAGATTCCTAGAGAGGACACTTTTCTAGGAAATTAGTAATATCTGGGAAATATTGACCATAGAGTTGGGCTGGAGGACTTAGAGATTCCTAGAGAGGACACTTTTCTAGGAAATTAGTGATGTCTATGAGATATTGACCATAGAGTTGGGCTGGAGGACTTAGAGATTCCTAGAGAGGACACTTTTCTAGGAAATTAGTAATATCTGGGAAATATTGACCATAGAGTTGGGCTGGAGGACTTAGAGATTCCTAGAGAGGACACTTTTCTAGGAAATTAGTAATATCTGGGAAATATTGACCATAGAGTTGGGCTGGAGGACTTAGAGATTCCTAGAGAGGACACTTTTCTAGGAAATTAGTGATGTCTATGAGATATTGACCATAGAGTTGGGCTGGAGGACTTAGAGATTCCTAGAGAGGACACTTTTCTAGGAAATTAGTGATGTCTATGAGATATTGACCATAGAGTTGGGCTGGAGGACTTAGAGATTCCTAGAGAGGACACTTTTCTAGGAAATTAGTAATATCTGGGAAATATTGACCATAGAGTTGGGCTGGAGGACTTAGAGATTCCTAGAGAGGACACTTTTCTAGAAAATTAGTAATATCTGGGAAATATTGACCATAGAGTTGGGCTGGAGGACTTAGAGATTCCTAGAGAGGACACTTTTCTAGGAAATTAGTGATGTCTATGAGATATTGACCATAGAGTTGGGCTGGAGGACTTAGAGATTCCTAGAGAGGACACTTTTCTAGGAAATTAGTAATATCTGGGAAATATTGACCATAGAGTTGGGCTGGAGGACTTAGAGATTCCTAGAGAGGACACTTTTCTAGGAAATTAGTAATATCTGGGAAATATTGACCATAGAGTTGGGCTGGAGGACTTAGAGATTCCTAGAGAGGACACTTTTCTAGGAAATTAGTAATATCTGGGAAATATTGACCATAGAGTTGGGCTGGAGGACTTAGAGATTCCTAGAGAGGACACTTTTCTAGGAAATTAGTAATATCTGGGAAATATTGACCATAGAGTTGGGCTGGAGGACTTAGAGATTCCTAGAGAGGACACTTTTCTAGGAAATTAGTAATATCTGGGAAATATTGACCATAGAGTTGGGCTGGAGGACTTAGAGATTCCTAGAGAGGACACTTTTCTAGGAAATTAGTAATATCTGGGAAATATTGACCATAGAGTTGGGCTGGAGGACTTAGAGATTCCTAGAGAGGACACTTTTCTAGGAAATTAGTAATATCTGGGAAATATTGACCATAGAGTTGGGCTGGAGGACTTAGAGATTCCTAGAGAGGACACTTTTCTAGGAAATTAGTAATATCTGGGAAATATTGACCATAGAGTTGGGCTGGAGGACTTAGAGATTCCTAGAGAGGACACTTTTCTAGGAAATTAGTAATATCTGGGAAATATTGACCATAGAGTTGGGCTGGAGGACTTAGAGATTCCTAGAGAGGACACTTTTCTAGAAAATTAGTAATATCTGGGAAATATTGACCATAGAGTTGGGCTGGAGGACTTAGAGATTCCTAGAGAGGACACTTTTCTAGAAAATTAGTAATATCTGGGAAATATTGACCATAGAGTTGGGCTGGAGGACTTAGAGATTCCTAGAGAGGACACTTTTCTAGGAAATTAGTGATGTCTATGAGATATTGACCATAGAGTTGGGCTGGAGGACCTAGAGATTCCTAGAGAGGACACTTTTCTAGAAAATTAGTAATATCTGGGAAATATTGACCATAGAGTTGGGCTGGAGGACCTAGAGATTCCTAGAGAGGACACTTTTCTAGGCATTTAGTAATATCTGGGAAATATTGACCATAGAGTTGGGCTGGAGGACCTACATATTCCTAGAGAGGACACTTGCCTAGGCATTTTCAGGTCCTCCAGCACAACTCTATGGTCAAAATTTTTAATTAATTTTTTTTTAAAAAAAAATTACCCGATTTCCCGGCCCGCGCAGGAACGCCGCCACCCGCCGTCTACGCGTGCCGTAACGCCGTCCACGAAACCTACTTCCAGAACGTCGGCTCCCCGCAGCGCAACTCCGGCGCCCCGAACCCTCGCGACAGCGCCTTCGCGTTGCCCGGAAAAGCCAGGCAGAAGTTGTTGAAGCACGGAGTCAACCTTCTCTGAAAAGGCTCCGAAAGACGGCTCCGATAGCGGCCAAATCGACGCCGGGCTCCCGTCGGGAACGAACGAGCGAGGTTCCCGATAGAAATTAACTGATAAAATTCTCGTCAGGTATGGACTAATAAGATTCTCGTCAGGAATCTACGAGCGAGATTCCCAAGACAAATTTTTTTTTTTTTTTTTAGTAATTTTTATTGATTAAAATCAAATATACATACCACAACAAACAATATGCATTAAAATACATTACATCCCGTCTTGCGTTACATCACATCTTGTATAATCACATAATGCAGACATAATGCACAACGTACTTTCCAAATTAATATATAAGTCTCACATTATTTTAGACTCCGTCTTATATTCTTAACTATTTGAATGACTTCTCAAAGTTCGCAACTTTTCTGCTATCTTTCGTAAAAAAAAATCCTATATTAATTAAATTTAATTTACGTACCTCTTCTGTTTAAGTTCTTTAAACTTCAACTTAAGACTTTTCTTTGCGTTATTATTTCGTTCTTTAAATAAATAAACAGTTCTTTTCTTAAATGTATGAATCTCTAGTTAAACATAACCTGTTTAGAAATAAAGTATTTACCCCTTAAGGTTATTCTTACCAATTTTCTCTTGTGATTTTTTTTCCCCCTTTATCTTTCATTTATTTCTAAAGAAAGGGTTTATATAAAGCATGAAAAATTATAATCATTAAAATTAAATTAAAATTAAAATTAAAATTAAAAATTAAATTAAAATAACAGTCTGGCATATGGTTTTTCCAATTCCTTTTCAGTAACGTTTAATAGGAACATTTCTGGGACAAACCTCAAGTTTATTTCTAACATTGTACATATTTCTTCATAAACTGTTTCCCAATAGTTTTTGACTTTCGAAATCTATATTATGCCCTATATTTCTGGCCCACTGTACCATATTATCCTTTACCGTGTCTTTTTCTGTTTCATATTTTAACAAGGTTTTATAAAGTTTAGCTATCAGCGAGCCTATGTTTGTACTCAGTAACAAACCTATTTCTGAGTTTTTTGTATCAATACCAGTTTCTTTTTTTTTTATCTTTGTCGTCTCTTTGTTTAATCTGCCAATATAGAAACCAGCTACATTGCTCGCCTTTTTCTCTTATTTCCTCCAGTGTTTTTAGTTTAGTTGTATTTCCATTTTGCTGCAATACATCTTTATATCACCACCAATTTCTTAGGTATCTAGTATCTTAGTATCTTAGGTAAAATTACCATTTTAAATGCTGATATTCTTCCTAGCATCGATAATTGCAGTGTTTTCCAATTTTTTTTCAATTGAAGTTTAATTTCCCCCCAAGTTTTTTGATAGTTATTATGAAACAAGTCCGAGTTTTTGTTAGTGATTTCAATACCTAAATATTTTACTTTTTTCACTATTTTAAGATTGGCCAAGTTTTCCAATTCCAACTCCTCTTTATTGTCTAGATTTTTTTTCCAACGATAACAGTTTTTTTCCATATTTATTTTTAAACCAGATATTTTACTAAATTCTATAATTTTAGCTAGTAATAGGTTTATGTCCTCCGTTGGGTTACTTAGTGAGATTACGACATCGTCAGCAAAAGCTTTGATCTTTGAATTCAGTGCCTTTGATTTTTATGCCTCTTATATTTTTGTCTTCCCTTATATCTGTCAGTAAAAATTCCAAAATTAATATAAATAATAATGGGGAAAGGGGGCAACCTTGTCTTGTGGCTCTAGATATATCTATCTGTTCGGTCTTTTCTCCGTTAATAATTATTTGGGCATTCTGTTTACGATATATTGCTCTCACCCATTTCTCAAAGTTTTCACCCACATTTACATATTTTAAACAAGCAAATAAAAAATCCCAACTGATCAGTACGATGTTAGTTTGAACCCAAGAATTAGGAAAAAATTCCTTGCAAAATTTCGTTCATAGTCTGGACTAATGGTTCTATAAGTTCTTCCTTGAAAGTTTTGTAGTAGTTTGATGGAAATCCATCGGGTCCTGGTGTTTTCCCAGTTTTTACTTTTTTTATTGCCTGCATTAGTTCTTCTTTTGTTATATACACTTCTTCAATACTTTTCTATCTTCTTCTGTTAAGGGTTCTATTTTTGTTTCCTTAAAGTATTTTTCAATATGCTTTGAAGATACTTGTATATTCTTGTATAATTGTTGAAAAAAACTTTTGAAAGGTCTTTTTTTATGCCAGATTGCGATGTTATAGTTTTATTATTTTCTTTAAGTTTATTAATTATATATATTTTTTTCTTTCTTTGCTCTTAACATATGGGCCAACCATCTACTTGGCTTATTGGCATATTGAAAAAATCTTTGGCGGGCATATTTCAAGTTCTTTGCCGTTTCTTCTGTTAATATAGTATCTAGTTGTTTTTGTAGTATTTTCATTTCTGTTTGTTTCTTTTTGTTGTCTGGATTCTTTATTATTTCTTGTTCTAGTTCTTTTAATTTTTGTGATATTTCAGTCCATTTCTTTTCTTTGTCTTTTTTTTCTGTTCAAAATTTTTCTTCATAAAGTAGCCTCTTATTACCGCTTTTCCAGCGCCCCACACAGTCGCCATATTTTGTCCTTTCCCTTTGTTTTCTTGAAAGTACCATTTTATTTGTTTTTTAGCATCTAACATGATCTCTTCTTTACACAAAAGATTTTCATTTAATCTCCATGCATATTCTTTTTTCTTGTTATTTTGTAATTTAAGAGTTATTAATGCATGGTCCGATATCGTTCTTGTTTGTTACAATTTCTGTGTTATAGATCATACTTGTCCATCTTTTAGAGATTAAAAAAAAAAAATCGATTCTTGTGAATATATTGTGTCTGTTTGAATAGAAAGTAAAGTCCCTTTCGTTTTCATTTCTATTTTGCCATGGATCTATCAAAAAGAAATCTTCTAACAATTTAAAGAAGGATTTTGGGAGTTTCCCTTGTGTATTAAGTTTTTTGTTATTAGTTGTTTTATCTATCTTTGGATCTATAACTCCATTCCAGTCCCCAACCATTATTAAACCATCAAATTCTTGTTCTTGAATGTGTCGGTATATTTTTTGATAAAATTTCCCTTTCTTTTTCTGTGGGGAGTACATACTAACAAAAAGAATAACTTCTTTCCTATTTGTAAATTTTAGTCCAATATAATGTCCACTGCCATCGTTAAACACTTCTGTAGCTTCTATTTCGTTTGGGACATATATTACTATTCCACCTTTATTTTGTTTTAGCAGCTGAGATAAATTCTTTCCCAAAAGAATTATTTTTTCAATAATCTCTTGTCTTTATTTCTTATGTGTGTTTCTTGGAGACATATTACAGAGTTTTTATATTTTTTAAGCGAATGAAAGACCTTTTTACGCTTTAACGGACCATTCAAACCTTTTACGTTCCATGAGATGAAATTTAGATTTAATAAATCGCACATACCTTATTCACAAGAAGATCTTTTAGTTGTCTTCTTCACTTGCTTCCCCTTCTATGTCCTTTTCCTCTTCTTCTTCTTCTGATGCTAGATTGTATTCTGTATTCCTTTCCGTTGCTTCATTTATTCTTTCTTCCTCCGCTGTGTCTTCTTCTTCTTCATCTTGTTTTCCCTTGTCTTTTTGATTTCCTTTCCCAAAATTCTTTGCATGTTTCTTTAGGAAGTCTTTAGCTTTTTGTACTGAGTCGAGTTTATACCATTTCTGGCCAAATTTCACTGTAACTCCGTCCAGCTTCTCCCATCTAAACATAATGCCGTATTTCTTTAATTGTAATGTGAGGAACCTATATTCCGTTCTTTTCCGAAGAATTCTTTTGGGAATATCTTTATAAATCCTGATTTCACGTCCTTCAATTAGCATAACCTTCTCGTAACTTTTGACAATAAAGTCATCCCTGATTTTTTTCCTCACAAAATATATAACAATGTCCCGTGGTAAATTCTTTTCTTTAGCTATCGAGGAGTTTATACGGTATAATTTGTTTACTTCATAAGCAATTTCCGCTTCAGTAGTATCTATAAATTCTGCCAAATATGGATACAGATATTCAGATAGGTTTTCTTTCTTCTTTTCGGGGACACCACGCAGTTTAATACAGTTCTCCCTCATTTTTTGAGCTTCCAAAGCTTTCCTGTCCAGTTCTTTTTCTTTGTCCAATTTAAGTTTGTGTGTCATATCTTCAATTTGTTTAGTCTTATTTTCCATTTGTGTTAAACGTTTATTGGTATGATTTAAGTCTGTTTTTACTTCTTCTAAGACTTGTCTCATATCTCGTAATTCTGTTTTTATTTCATGTCTTACATCTGATCTTAATTCTTTCATTTCCTGTCTTAGGTTTTTTTGTAATTTAACCATCTCGTCTTTAATTTTCTTCATTTCTTCTAAAATTGATGTCTGTTCAATTGATGGTCTTCTATTGAGTTGTGAGGAGGCTATCGCTGCAGCTGCATAATGTATTAAACAAAAAACAGCAACCACAAAAAAGTAGCACTTGATCCGCTATATATTCCTCTTATTTGCCTTTATATCCGTTTTCTTGGTTCTCTTCGGTTTTGATTTTATTTATCTCAATAATTTGAGAATTTCGCTAGTGGCTTTCTCTCTTTTTGCTCAAGTGTATTTATGCTGAGGTCCCTTTAAAATTGAGAAAGTTGCAAACTTTGTCTTGTTTTGTTTCAATCACTTTGTACTTAAAATTTGTTAATTATTTTAAGTCTGTGTGAGCAAGAGTGCTTGAAAGCGTAGTTTGGGGCTTGGCTCACTCTTTGGCATTATAGATCTTGCCCTTCCCTTCTCCCTTAATTCTTCTTATGTTCCCGCTTGGGTTACTTGCGATACTTTGTTTCTTTCAATGGTGGTTACGATTGTATTTTGCTTTCTTATTGTCGGCTCTTTCTTCTTCCCCCTCGCGCCGCTTACCGCTCAGCTGTTCTTCCCTGTTTCGCTTGACTCGCCCAGCTCGGGTGTGCAGTCACTCCGCGGCTTAAGAGAGAATCAAGCCTCTGGCGCCTGCGGAGTTCTGCGCCTTTGTGTGGACCCTGGAATTCCCCCTTACTGAGGGAAACACTGCCTATGTTGAGGTCTTCGGGGGAGACCCTACTGTTTCCCCCTTTTCAGGCAGAAAGCCCCCCAAAAACCCTGGACGCTGCGAGGAGCTCCTCGCAAGCGCTCCCTTCTCGCTCGCTCACAGACCGGAAGTCCCAATGAGTCAAGACAAATTAACTAATAAGATTGTCGTCAGGAATGGACTAATAAGATTCTCATCAGGAATAAACGAGCGAGATTCCCGATACAAATTAACTGATAAAATTCTCATCAGGAATGGACTAATAAGATTCTCGTTGGGAATGAACGAGCAAGATTCCCAAGACAAATTAACCAATAAGATTCTCGTCCGGTATTTACTAATAAGATTCTCGTCGGGAATGAACGAGCGAGATTCCCGAGACAAATTAACTAATAAGATTCTCGTCCGGTATTTACTAATAAGATTCTCGTCGGGAATGAACGAGCGAGATTCCCAAGACAAATTAACCAATAAGATTCTCGTCCGGTATTTACTAATAAGATTCTCGTCGGGAATGAACGAGCGAGATTCCCGAGACAAATTAACTAATAAGATTCTCGTCCGGTATTTACTAATAAGATTCTCGTCGGGAATGAACGAGCGAGATTCCCAAGACAAATTAACCAATAAGATTCTCGTCCGGTATTTACTAATAAGATTCTCGTCGGGAATGAACGAGCGAGATTCCCGAGACAAATTAACTAATAAGATTCTCGTCAGGAAGGGACTAATAAGATTCTCGTCAGGAAGGGACTAATAAGATTCTCGTCGGGAATGAACGAGCGAGATTCCCGAGACAAATTAACTGATAAGATTCTCGTCGGGAATGAACTAATAAGATTCTCGTCGGGAATGAACGAGAGAGATTCCCGTCAAGAATAAAAGAGCAAGATTCCCGAGACAAATTAACTGATAAGATTCTCATCAGGAATGGACTAATAAGATTCTCGTCAGGAATGAACGAGCGAGATTCCCGAGACAAATTAACTGATAAGATTCTTGTCGGGAATTAATAAGATTCTCGTCGGGAATGAACGAGAGAGATTCCTGAGACAAATTAACTAATAAGATTCCCGCCAGGAATAAACGAGTGCGATTCCCGGGACAAATTAACCAATAAGATTCTCGTCGGGAATTAACTAATAAGATTCTCATCAGGAATGAACGAGCGAGATTCCCGTCAGGAATAAACGAGGGAAATTCCTGAGAGAAATTAACTAATAAGATTCCCGATAAGATTCTCGTCAGGAATGAACTCATAAGACTCTGGTCAGGAATAAATTGATAAGATTCTCGTCGGGAATGAACGAGCGAGATCCCCGCTAGGAATAAACGAGTGAGATTCCTGTAAAGAATAAAAATGAGATTCCCCAACAGAAAAGAACTAACAAAATTCCCGTTCAGAATGAACGATCGAGATTCCCGACGGGAATAAACGAGCGAGATTCCCGATAGAAAAGAGTGAACAAAGTTCTCGTCAGGCACGAACGAGCGAGATCCCCGATAGGAACAAACGAGTGAGATAAAAGCTGTCCGGACCCCGGTAAACATTTTTTTAAAATAATTTTTGGTATGTACTAGAAATATATATATATATATATTTCATAGAGTTGAGTTTGGACCAAAAATCTGTCGAACCGCAACTCGAATCTCTAATTCTAAAACTAGATTTGATCCGATATTGGCATTTTCTTCGCTAAAATCCCAACGGGAGGGAAAAAAAAGTTGTTGTTTACATTGTTGTTAATTTCTGGGGAAATAATTAATCATATTGGTGGACCATACAAAAATTGTCTAATTACAGTGTGAAACGTCTCTTATCCGTAAGACCCCGATAGCGGCGAAATTGTCGCCAAATTCCCGATAAGAGCGAGATTCCAACGTAAAGCTGTGTTTCTCTAGAAATTTCTTTCTCTTTTAAATATTTTTTGGGGGGTGTTAACCAGAAAAACATTTTTAATAGGGGTGGGTTTTGGCCGTACAAAAAAATCTTTAAATTTCTGTATCAATCAGATCCGAATAGCAGCGAAATCTTCGCCAGACTCCCGATAGGAACGAAAAAAACGAGATTCTCAATTAGGAATTCCTTTCTCCTTTTAATAACTTTTTAAAAATATTTTTTGCAGAAAAATAATTTTTTCATTTTGGTATATTTGGTATATATATATATATATATAGCGAACTTTCTCCGAAACTAGCGACGATCCCGTCGCCAAACTCCCGGAAAAAAAACGAGACTCCGACCTGTATTTGCGCAAAGCTCTTAAAATTTCTCTATATTTTTAAAAATAAAATATATTTTTGGTATCGTTACAGAAATATTTTTTTCGCTTTGGTAGCGGGATCGTTTTTTTCCAGTGGGCCGTTAACCCTCGTTTTTTTTTAACGCAGTTTATCCCAAAACCCTTTTGTTGACTCCCGAATAAAATAAAACCTTTTAAACAAATAGATTCGTCTGATTTACTCGCTCAACTTGTCCGTCCGACTGAGGATGTTACTCCATATGAACCAACCTGGTTCCGAGTTGCGTTATCAGTTACTCGTTTCGTTTACTCGTCTCGTTTACTCGGTCTTCTCCCCGTAAAGTTATCCTGCAAAAACTAGGAATTGTAATTGCAAGATGGCCGCCTGACCTGGGGATTGTAATTACAAGATGGCTGACCAACGTAGGAATTGTAATTGCAAGATGGCCGCCTGACCTAGGAATTGCAATTGTAAGATGGCCGCCCGATCTAGGAATTTCAATTGTAAGATGGCCGCCCAACATAAGAATTGTAATTGTAAGTTGGCTGCCCGACCTAGGAATTGTAAGATGGCCGCCCGACCTAGGAATTGTAATTGCAAGATGGCCGCCCGACCTAGGAATTGTAATTGCAAGATGGTCCTCTGACCTAGGAATTGCAATTGTAAGATGGCCGCCCAACCTAGGAATTGTAATTGCAAGATGGCCGCCCGACCTAGGAATTGCAATTGTAAGATGGCCGCCCGACCTAGGAATTGTAATTGCAAGATGGCCGCCCGACCTAGGAATTGTAATTGCAAGATGGTCCTCAGACCTAGGAATTGCAATTGTAAGATGGCCGCCCAACCTAGGAATTGCAATTGCAAGATGGCCACCTGACCTAGGGATTGTAATTGCAAGATGGTCCTCTGACCTAGGAATTGCAATTGTAAGATGGCCGCCCAACCTAGGAATTGCAATTGCAAGATGGCCACCTGACCTAGGGATTGTAATTGCAAGATGGCTGCCTGACCTAGGAATTGTAATTGCAAGATGGCCGCCTGACTTAGGAATTGTAATTGCAAGATGGCCGCCCGACCTAGGAATTGTAATTGCAAGATGGCCGCCTGACCTAGGAATTGTAATTGCAAGATGGCCACCCAACCTAGGAATTGTAATTGCAAGATGGCCACCTGACCTAGGGATTGTAATTGCAAGATGGCTGCCTGACCTAGGAATTGTAATTGCAAGATGGCTGCCTGACCTAGGAATTGTAATTGCAAGATGGCCGCCTGACCTAGGAATTGTAATTGCAAGATGGCCACCCAACCTAGGAATTGTAATTTCAAGATGGTTGCCTGACCTAGGAATTGTAATTGCAAGATGGCCACCCAACCTAGGAATTGTAATTTCAAGATGGTTGCCTGACCTAGGAATTGTAATTGCAAGATGGCTGCCCAACTTTGGAATTGCAATTACAAGATGGCCGCCTGACCTAGGAATTGTAATTGCAAGATGGCCACCTTGAACAGCATTTTTGTTATCGGGAAATTCTTCCAAATTTTTAGAAATCGTCGAATTATTCAAAAAGAGCCACTCGGCAATCTTTCAGCACAACGGGTTTTTATTACAAAGTCTTTCGAGTTGTCGCCGGACACAACGATTAACCGAAAACGACATCAGCACAAATTTTTAAAAAGCTAAAATCTATTATTATTGGCAGTGTGTTTTCTTGTTTACTTTGTCAACAAATCGCGACGATGCGGAAACTCGTTCTCGTTTTTTCCCCTCCGATAGAATAAATACAATCACGGGGGGAAAAACGATTACTCGAATCCGCACCACGATTGTTTGATTGCAAAAAAATACTTTATATTTTTTAAAATTTCCTTTGTAAAATTATTGAAATTATTTTTTCCCCTCCCCTCAAAAAAATTTGGCTTTTTCCTTGTCCTTTTTTTGATTTTTTGACTCAAATCCCCGGATTAAATTTATTTTACGAGCGTTATAAAACGGCGCTCCTTCGTCGTTTCGACGAGATTTTTCTCACGCTCCTCGGGGCTTCGAGTGCGAGATTGCGTGTTCGCGTACAAAGCGTGAAACGCGAGGAACGAAGGCGCGGCAGCCCTCGCCGGAAACGAAAACGTCGGCGCTCTACAAAATTTTGCACAAATTAGCTCGTTTTTTTGATAAACACACACAAAACACACTTGTGTCAAGAACCACGGAGTTGTCGAGTTGTTAAAAAAGACACACGCACGCACACGGGGGGAAAAACCGCGCGGCTCGAGGGCGAAAACGGCGTCCCCGTTTTTCGTCCCTCCGGTAGCGGAAACGATGGAAAGCGGCCCGAAATGAAAGGTGGAAATTTCCGCGTAGAAAAATTGTGTGTGTTGTGTGTTGGTGCACTCTTGTGCGAAAAGGTAGGTGCGACTTCGCCGGATTTTGCGCCGTTTCGGCCGCCGTCGACGCCGTAATGGGAAAAAAAACGGGGTCCGTCATCGTCCCGGCGCGAAGATGAAATCGAGGGCTTGGCGTTCGGCGGCGGCGACGTTGGGGTGCCAAAGGTCCACCATGAAGACGACGCGGGGTCCGTCCTCGGGGAGACCTGCGTGGAAAAAACGAGAAACGGCGAGGAAGGAACGGTGAGTGCCTTTACTATTACGTATGATGTACGGGTTGGGGATGGAAACTCTAGTGTTCTATATATTCCTGCATGTTATTCTATGTATTCCTGCATGGCAGAAAGTGGGTTGGACTATAGGGCCCTTAGTGGTTCCTTCCGACTCTGGTGTTCTATGTATTCCTGCATGTTATTCTATGTATTCCTGCATGGCAGAAGAGGGTTGGACTATAGGACCCTTAGTAGCCTTTACAAGTCTAGTGTTCTATGTATTCCTGCATGGCAGAAGGGTGTGTTCTATGTATTCCTGCATGGCAGAAGGAGATTTGGACTATATGCCTTTAATAGTCCCTTGTGACTCTAGTGTTCTATGTATTCCTGCATGGCAGAAGGTCTATTCTATGTATTCCTGCATGGCAGAAAGAGGGTCGGACTATAGGGCCCTGAGTAATCTATTCTGACTCTAGTGTTCTATGTATTCCTGCATGGCAGGAAGAGAATTGCACTATATGGCCCTTAGTAGTCCCTTTCCATTCTAGTGTTCTATGTATTCCTGCATGGCAGAAGAGGGCTGGACTATAGGGCCCTTAGTAGTCCCTTCTGACTGTAGTGTTCTATGTATTCTTGCATGGCAGAAACTGGTTTGGACTATATGAACCTTAGTAGTTCCTTCCGACTCTAGTGTTCTATGTATTCCTGCATGTTATTCTATGTATTCCTGCATGGCAGAAGGTGGGTTGGAGTATATGGGACGTACCTCCGTGGTACGCCGTGTGTAGAAAGGAGTCGTCGAAAAGGAGGCATCGCCCTTCGGCCCAACATTGGGGTTCGCCGCCTACAACCAGCTCACAATTGCTAGGAGTCTTTATTCCTGTTGGGGAAAATAATAATAATAAAATCATCCTAGCGTCCTATGTATTCCTGCATGTCAGAAGGTGTATTCTATGTATTCCTGCATGGCAGAAGAGGGCTGGACTCTAGGGCCCTTAGTAGCCCCTTCCGACTCTAGTGTTCTATGTATTCCTGCATGTCATTCTATGTATTCCTGCATGGCAGAAGAGGGTTGGACTCTAGGGCCCTTAGTAGCCCCTTCCGACTCTAGTGTTCTATGTATTCCTGCATGTTATTCTATGTATTCCTGCATGGCAGAAGAGGGTTGGACTATAGGGCCCTTAGTAGCCCCTTCCGACTCTAGTGTTCTATGTATTCCTGCATGTCATTCTATGTATTCCTGCATGGCAGAAGAGGGTTGGACTATAGGGCCCTTAGTAGCCCCTTCCGACTCTAGTGTTCTATGTATTTCTGCATGTCATTCTATGTATTCCTGCATGGCAGAAGAGGGCTGGACAATAGGGCCCTTAGTATCCCCTTCCGACTCTAGTGTTCTATGTATTCCTGCATGTCATTCTATGTATTCCTGCATGGCAGAAGAGGGTTGGACTCTAGGGCCCTTAGTAGCCCCTTCCGACTCTAGTGTTCTATGTATTCCTGCATGTCATTCTATGTATTCCTGCATGGCAGAAGAGGGTTGGACTCTAGGGCCCTTAGTAGCCCCTTCCGACTCTAGTGTTCTATGTATTCCTGCATGTCATTCTATGTATTCCTGCATGGCAGAAGAGGGTTGGACTCTAGGGCCCTTAGTAGCCCCTTCCGACTCTAGTGTTCTATGTATTCCTGCATGTTATTCTATGTATTCCTGCATGGCAGAAGAGGGTTGGACTATAGGGCCCTTAGTAGCCCCTTCCGACTCTAGTGTTCTATGTATTCCTGCATGTCATTCTATGTATTCCTGCATGGCAGAAGAGGGTTGGACTATAGGGCCCTTAGCAGTCCCTTCCGACTCTAGTGTTCTATGTATTCCTGCATGTCATTCTATGTATTCCTGCATGGCAGAAGAGGGTTGGACTATAGGGCCCTTAGCAGTCCCTTCCGACTCTAGTGTTCTATGTATTCCTGCATGTCATTCTATGTATTCCTGCATGTCATTCTATGTATTCCTGCATGGCATAAAGTGGGTTGGACTATAGGACCCTTAGTAGCCCCTTCCGACTCTAGTGTTCTATGTATTCCTGCATGTCATTCTATGTATTCCTGCATGGCAGAAGAGGGTTGGACTATAGGGCCCTTAGCAGTCCCTTCCGACTCTAGTGTTCTATGTATTCCTGCATGTCATTCTATGTATTCCTGCATGTCATTCTATGTATTCCTGCATGGCATAAAGTGGGTTGGACTATAGGACCCTTAGTAGCCCCTTCCGACTCTAGTGTTCTATGTATTCCTGCATGTCATTCTCTGTATTCCTGCATGGCAGAAGAGGGTTGGACTATAGGGCCCTTAGTAGCCCCTTCCGACTCTAGTGTTCTATGTATTCCTGCATGTCATTCTATGTATTCCTGCATGGCAGAAGAGGGTTGGACTCTAGGGCCCTTAGTAGCCCCTTCCGACTCTAGTGTTGTAGGTATTCCTGCATGGCAGAAGGTGTATTCTATGTATTCCTGCATGGCAGAAGAGGGTTGGACTATAGGGCCCTTAGTAGCCCCTTCCGACTCTAGTGTTCTATGTATTCCTGCATGTCATTTTATGTATTCCTGCATGGCAGAAGAGGGTTGGACTCTAGGGCCCTTAGTAGCCCCTTCCGACTCTAATGTTCTATATATTCCTGCATGTTATTCTATGTATTCCTGCATGGCAGAAGAGGGTTGGACTATAGGGCCCTTGGCAGTCCCTTCCGACTCTAGTGTTCTATGTATTCCTGCATGGCAGAAGGATTCTATGTATTCCTGCATGGGGAAAAAAAGGCATGAAATTTTTTCGTTTTGATCCGGAAAGGCCCAAACGAATCGATGACGGTGACGACCGCCGACGCAAACAGACACAGCGGGCGGCCTTTTGTCGGTTTCCATGGCAGCGCCGCGGCCGAACGAGCAATTAAGCGTAACGAGGGCAACGGGTGTGCAAATACGCACAGTCCTTCGGCAAACAGGGAGGCAGTGTTTGCAAATAACCTTTTGCCAGGAAAAAAAAAGAGAGAGAGGGATTATTTTTGCAAAGACGCTTTCCGTCGGAGGAAAACCAAAAATTTTTTCGGGCGCGGGAATGCGCAATCGCGAACGAGGGAACGATAAAAGGGAGGAGTAAAGGGAAGACTTGATTTTTGCAAATCTTAGTATTTTGCAAATCCCAAAAGCCTGTTGCGCGTCCATTAAAATGTATTGGCCCCCTCCAAAATAATAATAAAAGGCAACACGATTTATCAGAAAAATTGCAATGCGTCGCGACAATTATGGTAAAAGTGGAACTATGTTTTTTGCTCATCGCTCCCACAAATAATAATAATATAAGAGTATAACAACATATTATATTATATTACATTATATAGTATATAATATATATTATAATATTATATATATATATTATATAATATAATATATGAATAATGAATGAATGAAATGAAATAAATGAATAATACAATATAAAATATACATTTATATAACATAATATATATTATATAATATATGAATAATTAATGAAATGAAATAAATGAATAATACAATATAAAATATACATTTATATAATAATATATATTATATTATATATGAATAATTAATGAAATGAAATAAATGAATAATACAATATAAAATATACATTTATATAATAATATATATTATATTATATATGAATAATTAATGAAATGAAATAAATGAATAATACAATATAGAATATATATTTATTTAACATAATATATATTATAATATATATATATTATGTAATATATGAATAATTAATGAAATGAAATAAATGAATAATACAATATAAGAAGAAGAAGACATGGAGGAGGATGGAGAGAAGGAAGTAGAGAAGGAAGAGGAAAAGGAAGGTAGAAAAAGAGGAAGAGGAGAAGGAAGAAGAAGAGGGGGAAGGAGCTGAAGAGAAGGAAGTAGAGAAGGAAGAGGAAAAGAAAGGTGGAAGAAGAGGAGGAGGAGGAGGAGGAGGAAGAAGGAGCTGAAAAGAAGGAAGTAGGGAAGGAAGAGGAAAAGGAAGGTAGAAGAAGAGGAAGAGGAGAAGGAAGAAGAGGAGGAGGAAGGAGCTGAAGAGAAGGAAGTAGAGAAGGAAGAGGAAACGGAAGACAGTAGAAGAGGAAAAGGAAGAAGAAGAGAAGGAGCTGGAGAGAAGGAAGAGGGAAGGTAGAAGAAGAGGAAAAAGAGAAGGAAGAGGAGGAGGAAGGAGCTGAAGAGAAGGAAGTAGAAGAGGAAGAGGAAAAGGAAGGTAGAAGAAGAGGAGGAAGAAGAAAACATAGAGGGGGATGAAGGGAAGGAAGTAGAGGAGGAAGAGGAAAAGGAAGGTGGAAGAAGAGGAAGAGGAGAAGGAAGAAGAAGCGCAGGAAGGAGCTGAAGAGAAGGAAGTAGAGGAGGAAGAGGAAACGGAAGGTAGTAGAAGAGGAAGAGGAGGAGGAAGCAGACCTAGCGGACTCCGAAGAGAGAGAAGAAGAGATGCGAAAGGAAAAAGAGAAGAAAAACAAAATAAAAGTACTGTAGCAGAAGAAAATAAAGAAGAAGCGACGACGACGACGACGACGGCTGCGGCGAAAGCGGCGCAGGACGTCCCCCGCAAAATGGCTACCTACCGAGGTGGCAGCGCAGGCGGATGTTGGTGGGCCCGTAATGCTCGGCGATGACCGTCCCGGGCCCGATGACGGAGAGGCACGCGTTCCCGAAGACGTTGTTGGCGACGCAGGTGCGGAGGCTCCCGAGGAGCCGGTAGGTCCGGGGGCACCGGCGGCAGTTCCTCGGGACGCAGGACCCCTGGTTGACCAGGTCGAAGGTCAGCCACTCGCCGCTGGGGGTCCCGTTGACCCGCCACCCCGGCGGCGGGAGGTCGCCGCCGCCGAAGGCCTTGTAGAGGGACTCGAACTCGCCGGCGATGGTCTGGAAGTTGCGCTCGAGGAGCTCCACGTCGTGCTTCTGGGCGTCGCGGGGGAAGTACGGCGCCGTCGCCAAGTCCGGGAGGAAGAAGACCTCCGGACGCTGGATGGACGGGCGGCCGGTCAAGTAGCGGCCTTGCTCGCGGATCCCTTTGTGGATCCGGCCCATCCCGGACCACGAATAGCGCTTGGCGTATTCCTGCAGGTTCTGGTACAGCTTCTGGTTCAGTCCGTTGCCGCCGCCGCCGCACGAGCAGCGGACGCAATCCGGAGAGACGCAGTGCGTGTACCCGTTCCGCGCGGCGGCGGCGTCCGCGGGGGTTTGGGCGTACGAGTTCATGGCGGCGGCGGCGGCGTACGGGCCGCCCGGCGGCTGTTGCTCGCGTCCGACGCGGTAACAGTACCAGAGGAAGAGTGCGGAGAGGACGGCGACCGTGCCCACGGCGGTCGCGTCGCAATCCCGCACGGACTGGATCGCGGTGGCGACGAATTCGCGGAGCGCGTCCAAGGCGGACGTGGAAAAGATGGCGGCCATGGGTGCATCCCTTTAGCGAGGGGTTGTATTATTTCGACAGTGAGCGTCGATCCGGACGAGGATCTTCCGATCCGGACGAGGATCTTCCAATCTGGACGAGGATCTTCCGATCTGGACGAGGATCTTCCAATCCGGACAAGGATCTTCCGATTCAGACAAGATCTGGATGAGGATTTTCCGATCCGGACAAGGATCTTCCAATCCGGACAAGATCTGGACGAGGATCTTCTGATCTGGACGAGGATCTTCCGATCTGGACGAGGATCTTCCGATCCGGACAAGATCTGGACGAGGATCTTCTGATCCGGACGAGGATTTTCCGATCCGGATGAGGATTTTTCGATCCGGACGAGGATCTTCCGATCCAAACAAGAACCTTCCGATCTGGACGATCTGGACGAGGATCTTCCGATCCAGATGAGGATCTTCCGATCCAGACGAGGATCTTCCGATCTGGACGAGGATCTTTCGATCCGGACAAAATCTGGACGAGGATCTTCCGATCAGGACAAGATCTGGACGAGGATCTTCTGATCCGGACGAGGATTTTCCGATCCGGATGAGGATTTTTCGATCTGGACGAGGATCTTCCGATCCAAACAAGAATCTTCCGATCTGGACGATCTGGACGAGGATCTTCCGATCCGGACAAAATCTGGACGAGGATCTTCCGATCCGGACGAGGATCTTCCGATCCGGACAAGGCTCTTCCTATCTTTCGATCCAGACGAGGATCTTCCGATCCGGACGAGGATCTTAACCTTTGTTTCGATCGGATCGTCGGAAGGTCCTCCTCGGGTTTAATCGCACCAAAACGAGACCTTCGAAGGAAACGTCTCGGGATCAATTCGTAGAAAATTCGAGATGAAATTTATCGGGACGGATTCATGGAAATTTCAAGGATAACTTCCCAGGATCGATCCGTAAAAAATTTCGAGGGAAAAAAAATTATCTCGATCCGTATAAAACTCTTCGGGATGGATCCGTACAAAATCCGGGGGAAACTTCTCGGGATCAATCTGTAGAAATTACGGGGGAAACTCTAAAGGACGGATCCGTACAAATTTCAAAGGAAATTCTCGAAATGTTGAGGAAAACTTTAGAATGGATCCATAAAAATTTCGAGGGAAACTCTTTGACGATGGAGCCGTAAAAATTTCGAAGGAAATTTCTCAGGATTGATCTGTACAAATTTCGAGGGAAACTCTGAAAATTTAACCCGTACAAATTTTGGGGAAAACTTTATAATGGATCCATAAAAATTTCGATGTAAATTTTTTGGAAATTTTTCAGTATGAATCTGTTCAAATTTAGAGAGAAACTTCTCAGGATTGATCCGTACAAATTTTGAAGGAAATTTTCCAAGATAAATTTTGAAGGAAACTTCTCAGGATGGATCTGTCAAAATTTCGAAGGAAATTTTTTCGGATTTTCAAGATGGATCCGTAAAAATTTCGATGGAAACTCTTCAAGAATGATCCGTACAAATTAACTTTTACGAAATACGAACTCCGATCCTCCGAGTCTTTTGTATTCGGCGACTTTGGATTTCGTGGAACCTGAATCGATTTCTTGAGAAAATAACCCAAAAATCGAGATTAAATCCGACGAGGATCGGTGCCAAAAGACGTCTTCATCCGCTTTTCACTGAAAGGAAAAAAAAAGAGAAAATTAGTCAAAAACCAGGAAAACTATTTTTTACAGAGACTGGCAGAGTCTCCTTCTTTGATTCCTTATTTTTAATATATTTTCCCAATTTCTGATCTATTTACATAGAGTTGTGTCATTGATTATATCTCCTTCGTCATTATAGATAACATAAATATTTATACAGATTCAGATTCTCCTTCTTGAGAGGACTTCATAGAGGGGTCACAAGGGCATGTTTCGGGGATGATTGGTTTTTGTATTCCTGCATGGCAGGGTTTTGTGTATTCCTGCATGTCGGTCTCGATCGGTGTTTTCTTCCAGCTCAGCGGAGTCTATTTAATCTCTCTCTCTCTCTCTCTCTCTTTCTTTCTTGGGAGTGTTCTGTGTATTCCTGCATGCCGTAACGAGGTTTTATTATGTAGCCTCCGGATCAAAATGGTGGCTTTGTTGTTGTGCGGTTTACAAACGCCGACCCGGTTTAACAATCTGGAGGATATTCCTGTTTCTAAAAATGGGACGGAGCCCGAGGCAACGTTGCGTAACGTCCCTCTCCAGCTTAAATAAAAAGATGCTCTGCTCTAAATGGTAAAATTCTATGTATTCCTGCATGTCAGAAAGTGGTTTGGACTATAGGACCCTTAGTAGTCCCTTCCGACTCTAGTGTTCTATGTA
This sequence comes from Urosaurus nigricauda, assembly GCA_034509955.1. Taxonomy (NCBI): domain Eukaryota; kingdom Metazoa; phylum Chordata; class Lepidosauria; order Squamata; family Phrynosomatidae; genus Urosaurus; species Urosaurus nigricauda. Next base: position 21,403,253 of record JAOEGL010000014.1, on the reverse strand, counting down.
TTCCTGCATGGCAGAAGGTGTGTTCTATGTATTCCTGCATGTCAGAAAGGGGTTTGGACTATAGGACCCTTAGTAGTCCCTTCCGACTCTAGTGTTCTATGTATTCCTGCATGTCATTCTCTGTATTCCTGCATGGCAGAAGAGGGTTGGACTATAGGGCCCTTAGTAGTCCCTTGCGACTCTAGTGTTCTATGTATTCCTGCATGTTATTCTATGTATTCCTGCATGGCAGAAGAGGGTTGGACTATAGGGCCCTTAGTAGTCCCTTGCGACTCTAGTGTTCTATGTATTCCTGCATGTCATTCTATGTATTCCTGCATGGCAGAAGAGGGTTGGACTATAGGGCCCTTCGTAGTCCCTTCCGACTCTAGTGTTCTATGTATTCCTGCATGTTATTCTATGTATTCCTGCATGGCAGAAGAGGGTTGGACTATAGGGCCCTTAGTAGTCCCTTCCGACTCTAGTGTTCTATGTATTCCTGCATGTTATTCTATGTATTCCTGCATGGCAGAAGAGGGTTGGACTATAGGGCCCTTAGTAGTCCCTTGCGACTCTAGTGTTCTATGTATTCCTGCATGTTATTCTATGTATTCCTGCATGGCAGAAGAGGGTTGGACTATAGGGCCCTTAGTAGTCCCTTCCGACTCTAGTGTTCTATGTATTCCTGCATGTTATTCTATGTATTCCTGCATGGCAGAAGAGGGTTGGACTATAGGGCCCTTAGTAGTCCCTTCCGACTCTAGTGTTCTATGTATTCCTGCATGTTATTCTATGTATTCCTGCATGGCAGAAGAGGGTTGGACTATAGGGCCCTTAGTAGTCCCTTCCGACTCTAGTCTTCTATGTATTCCTGCATGTCATTCTATGTATTCCTGCATGGCAGAAGAGGGTTGGACTATAGGGCCCTTAGTAGTCCCTTCCGACTCTAGTGTTCTATGTATTCCTGCATGTTATTCTATGTATTCCTGCATGGCAGAAGAGGGTTGGACTATAGGGCCCTTAGTAGTCCCTTCCGACTCTAGTGTTCTATGTATTCCTGCATGTTATTCTATGTATTCCTGCATGTCAGAAGAGGGTTGGACTCTAGGGCCCTTAGTAGCCCCTTCCGACTCTAGTGTTCTATGTATTCCTGCATGTTATTCTATGTATTCCTGCATGGCAGAAGAGGGTTGGACTATAGGGCCCTTAGGAGCCCCTTCCGACTCTAGTGTTCTATGTATTCCTGCATGTTATTCTATGTATTCCTGCATGGCAGAAGAGGGTTGGACTATAGGGCCCTTAGTAGTCCCTTCCGACTCTAGTCTTCTATGTATTCCTGCATGTCATTCTATGTATTCCTGCATGGCAGAAGAGGGTTGGGACTATAGGGCCCTTAGTAGTCCCTTCCGACTCTAGTGTTCTATGTATTCCTGCATGTTATTCTATGTATTCCTGCATGGCAGAAGAGGGTTGGACTATAGGGCCCTTAGTAGTCCCTTCCGACTCTAGTGTTCTATGTATTCCTGCATGTTATTCTATGTATTCCTGCATGGCAGAAGAGGGTTGGACTATAGGGCCCTTAGTAGCCCCTTCCGACTCTAGTGTTCTATGTATTCCTGCATGTTATTCTATGTATTCCTGCATGGCAGAAGAGGGTTGGACTATAGGGCCCTTAGTAGCCCCTTCCGACTCTAGTGTTCTATGTATTCCTGCATGTTATTCTATGTATTCCTGCATGGCAGAAGAGGGTTGGACTATAGGGCCCTTAGTAGCCCCTTCCGACTCTAGTGTTCTATGTATTCCTGCATGTCATTCTATGTATTCCTGCATGGCAGAAGAGGGTTGGACTCTAGGGCCCTTAGTAGCCCCTTCCGACTCTAGTGTTCTATGTATTCCTGCATGTCATTCTATGTATTCCTGCATGGCAGAAGAGGGTTGGACTATAGGACCCTTAGTAGCCCCTTCCGGCTCTGGTGTTCTATGTATTCCTGCATGTTATTCTATGTATTCCTGCATGGCAGAAGAGGGTTGGACTATAGGGCCCTTAGTAGCCCCTTCCGACTCTCGTGTTCTATGTATTCCTGCATGTCATTCTATGTATTCCTGCATGGCAGAATTGGGTTGGACTATAGGGCCCTTAGTAGCCCCTTCCGACTCTCGTGTTCTATGTATTCCTGCATGTTATTCTATGTATTCCTGCATGGCAGAAGAGGGTTGGACTATAGGGCCCTTAGTAGCCCCTTCCGACTCTAGTGTTCTATGTATTCCTGCATGTTATTCTATGTATTCCTGCATGGCAGAAGAGGGTTGGACTATAGGGCCCTTAGTAGCCCCTTCCGACTCTAGTGTTCTATGTATTCCTGCATGTCATTCTATGTATTCCTGCATGGCAGAAGAGGGTTGGACTCTAGGGCCCTTAGTAGCCCCTTCCGACTCTAGTGTTCTATGTATTCCTGCATGTCATTCTATGTATTCCTGCATGGCAGAAGAGGGTTGGACTATAGGACCCTTAGTAGCCCCTTCCGGCTCTGGTGTTCTATGTATTCCTGCATGTTATTCTATGTATTCCTGCATGGCAGAAGAGGGTTGGACTATAGGGCCCTTAGTAGCCCCTTCCGACTCTAGTGTTCTATGTATTCCTGCATGTCATTCTCTGTATTCCTGCATGGCAGAAGAGGGTTGGACTCTAGGGCCCTTAGCAGCCCCTTCCGACTCTAGTGTTCTATGTATTCCTGCATGTCATTCTATGTATTCCTGCATGGCAGAAGAGGGTTGGACTCTAGGGCCCTTATTAGCCCCTTCCGACTCTCGTGTTCTATGTATTCCTGCATGTCATTCTATGTATTCCTGCATGGCAGAAGAGGGCTGGACTATAGGGCCCTTAGTATCCCCTTCCGACTCTAGTGTTCTATGTATTCCTGCATGTCATTCTCTGTATTCCTGCATGGCAGAAGAGGGTTGGACTCTAGGGCCCTTAGTAGCCCCTTCCGACTCTCGTGTTCTATGTATTCCTGCATGTCATTCTATGTATTCCTGCATGGCAGAAGAGGGTTGGACTCTAGGGCCCTTAGCAGCCCCTTCCGACTCTAGTGTTCTATGTATTCCTGCATGTCATTCTATGTATTCCTGCATGGCAGAAGAGGGTTGGACTCTAGGGCCCTTATTAGCCCCTTCCGACTCTAGTGTTCTATGTATTCCTGCATGTCATTCTCTGTATTCCTGCATGGCAGAAGAGGGCTGGACTATAGGGCCCTTAGTATCCCCTTCCGACTCTAGTGTTCTATGTATTCCTGCATGGCATTCTCTGTATTCCTGCATGGCAGAAGAGGGCTGGACTATAGGGCCCTTAGTATCCCCTTCCGACTCTAGTGTTCTATGTATTCCTGCATGTCATTCTCTGTATTCCTGCATGGCAGAAGAGGGTTGGACTCTAGGGCCCTTAGTAGCCCCTTCCGACTCTCGTGTTCTATGTATTCCTGCATGTCATTCTATGTATTCCTGCATGGCAGAAGAGGGCTGGACTATAGGGCCCTTAGTAGCCCCTTCCGACTCTAGTGTTCTATGTATTCCTGCATGTCATTCTATGTATTCCTGCATGGCAGAAGAGGGTTGGACTATAGGGCCCTTAGTAGCCCCTTCCGGCTCTGGTGTTCTATGTATTCCTGCATGTCATTCTATGTATTCCTGCACGGCAGAATTGGAAATCTATAGAAACCACCTTTTTTTAAACCGGGGAATTAAAGAGTGGGATCCCATTTCCCCAAAACCCATTAAAACCCCCCAAAATACCCCAAAATATTAACCCCAAAATATATATATATATATAAATAAAGACCAACCTGATGCTGCTCCTTAATTTTTGGCCTTTTAATCCCTTTTTTGGCTGCAGCGGACGTTGATGCCCTTTTCCTCCTTTTCTTCTCTTCCTTCTTCCTCCTCTGCTGCAAAAACTACAAATCCCAGCATCCTGAGATTTGGGGGGGAAGGAAGAATGAAGGCTCGGCCCCCCCCAAAAAATGCCTCCAAACCCGGAGCCCAAAAAAAGCAGCAGCAGCAAAGACGCCGCCGCCGGGAGCGCGCAACAAGGAACGGGAGCGCGCCCCCATTGGACAGAATGGGAAGTGCAGCTGATGGAAAGGAAAGGAAGGAAAGGAAAGGAAAGGAAGGAAGAAAAGAAGGAAGGAAGGAAGGAAGGAAGGAAGGAAGGAAGGAAGGAGAGAAGGAAGGAAAGAAGGAAAGAAAGGAAGGAAGGAAGGAAAGAAAGGAAGGAAGGAAGGAAGGAAGGGAGGAAGGAAGGAAGGAAGGAAGGAAGGAGAGAAGGAAGGAAGGAAGGAAGGAGAGAAGGAAGGAAGGAAAGAAGGAAGGAGAGAAGGAAGGAAGGAAAGAAGGAAGGAGAGAAGGAAGGAAGGAAAGAAGGAAGGAAAGAAGGAAGGATTAAAAGAAAGAAGAAGGAAGGAAGGAAGGATTGAAAAAAAGAGGAAGGAAGGAAAGAAGGATTGAAAGAAAGAGGAAAGAAGGAAGGAAGGAAAGAAGGAAAGGAAGGAAGGAAGGAAGGGAGGGAGGAAGGAAGGAAAGGAAGGAAGGAAAGAAGGAAGGAAGGAAAGAAGGAAGGAAGGAAGAAAGGAAGGAAGAAAGGAAGGAAGGAAAGGAAGGAAAGGAAGGAAGAAAGAAGGAAGGAAGGAAGGAAGGAAGGAGAGAAGGAAGGAAGGAAGGAAGGAGAGAAGGAAGGAAGGAAAGAAGGAAGGAAGGAAAGAAGGAAGGAAGGAAGAAAGGAAGGAAGAAAGGAAGGAAGGAAAGGAAGGAAAGGAAGGAAGAAGAAGAAGGAAGGAAGGAAGGAAAGGAGAGAAGGAAGGAAGGAAGGAAGGAGAGAAGGAAGGAAGGAAAGAAGGAAGGAAGGAAAGAAGGAAGGAAGGAAGAAAGGAAGGAAGAAAGGAAGGAAGGAAAGGAAGGAAAGGAAGGAA
>JAOEGL010000014.1:21372066-21398213 GCA_034509955.1 Urosaurus nigricauda | reverse complement strand
AGAAAGAAGGAGGGAAAGGAGAGAAGGACGGAAAGAAGGAGAAAAGGGATGAAGGAGGGAAGGAAGGAAAGAGAAGGATAAGGAAGAAAGTAGAGGAGGAATGGAGAAAAAGAGAAGAAAGAAGGAGGGAAGGAAGGAAAGAGAAGGATGAGATAGAAGAAGAGAAGAAAGAAGAGAAGGAGGAAGAAGGAGGGAAAGAAGAGAAGGAAGGAAAGAGAAGGATGAGGAAGAAAGTAGAGGAGGAATTAAGAAGGGAACGAGAAAGAGGGAGAAAGAGGGAAGGGAGAAGAGGAAGAAAAGAGGAAGACGGTGGAGGAAAAAAGAAGAAGAGAAGAAAGAAGGAGAAAGAGGAAGAAAGAGGGAAGGGAAAGAAAAAAGATAGAAGGGTGAAGAGGAAGGTGGAGGAAGAAAGAAGAAGAAAAGGAAGAAGGAGGGAAAGAAGAGAAGGAAGGAAAGAGAAGAGGAAGAAGTTAGAGGAGGAAGAAAGAAGAAGAAGAAGAGGATAAAGGAGGAAGAAGGAGGGAAGAGAGAAGAGGAAGAAAAGAGGAAGAAGGAAGAGGAGAAGGAAAAAGAAGGAGAAGGAGAGAAAGGAGAGGAGAAAAGAATAGAGAAGGATGAGGAAGAAAGTGGAAAGAAGAAAGAAGAGAAGGAGGAAGAGGAAGAAGGAGGGAAAGGATAAGAGGAAGAAAGAAGGAGAAAGAGGAAAGAGGAGGGAAGGAAGGAAAGAGAAGGATGAGAAAGAAGAAGAGAAGAAAGAAGAGAAGGAGAAAGAGGAAGAAGGAGGGAAGGGAGAGAAGGAAGAAAGAAGGAAAAAAGAAGGAGGGAAGGAAGAGAAGGAAGGAAAGAGTGAGAAAGAGGATGAAGGAGGGAAGGAAGGAAAGAGAAGGATGAGAAAGAAAGTAGAGGAGGAAAGAATAAGACGAGAAGGAGAAAGAGGAAGAAGGAGGGAAGGGCAAAGAGGAAGAAAAGAGGAAGAAAAGAGAGAAAGGAGAGGAGAAAAGAATAGAGAAGGATGAGGAAGAAAGTGGAGGAACGAAAGAAGAAGAAACAGATGGAAAAAAAAGAGGAAGATGGAAGGAAGAAAGAAAAGAGAAGGAGGAAAAAATAAGAAGAAAGAGAAGGAAGAAGAGGATAAAGAAAGGAAGGAAGGGAGAGAAGGAAATAAAGAGAAGGAGATGGAGAAGGAAAGAAGGAGAAAAAAGAAGAAGGAAGGAATGGAGAGAAGAAAGAAAGAAAGAGGAGGAAAAAGGAGGGGAAGAGAGAAAAAGAAGAGAAGGAGAAAGAGGAAGAAGGAGGGAAGCGAGAGGAGAAAGGAAAGAGAAAAAGGAGGAAAGAAGAAGTAGAGGAAAAAAAGAAGGAAAAGGAAGAGAAGAAAGAAAAGAGAAAAAGGAGGAAAGAAGTAGAAGAGAAAAAAAGGGAAAAAAAGAGGGAAGGGAGAGAAGAAAAGAAAAGAGAAAGAGGAGGAAAGTAGAAGAAGAGAAAAAACGAAGGGAAAGGAAGATGAAAGAGAGAAGGGAGAGAAGAAAGGAATGAGAAAGGAGGAAAGGAGAAGAAGAGAAAAAATGAAGGGAAAGGAAGATGAAAGAGGGAAGGAAGAAAGGAATGAGAAAGGAGGAAAGAAGAAGAAGAGAGAAAAAAGGAAAAAGAGGAAGAAGGAGTGAAGGAGGAGAAGAAAGGAATGAGAAAGAGGAGGAAAGGAGGAGAAGAGAAAAAACGAAGTGAAAGGAAGATGAAAGAGGGAAGGAAGAAAGGAATGAGAAAGAGGAGGAAAGGAGGAGAAGAGAAAAAAGAAAGAAAAGGAAGGAGAAAGGGTTAGAAGACAGAAGAGAAGGAAAAAGAGGAAGAAGAGAAGAAGAGAAGAAAGAAAAAAGGATAAAGAAGGAAGGAAGGAGGGAGAGAAGGAGAGGCAAAAATGATGAAAGAGAAAAGAAGGATAAAGAGGAGGAAAGAAGAATGGAGAAAAAGAGAGAAGGAAAGGAGGGAAGGAGGGGGAAAAAAAGGAGGCGGGATTTGAACCCGTTACCTCTCTTGAAATCGAGGAGGAACCACCGGTAGCAGAAGTAGAAGTGCGTGTAGTCGCCGTTTTGGTGCATCAATTCGAAGAGCTCCGAGTCCAAAATCTAATTAATTTAATTTAAAAAAATTAAATTAAAAAATTTGAAATTTTTTTTAAAAATTTGAAAAAAATTAAAAAATGAAAAATTATTTTAAAATGATTAAATAAAAGAGATAAAAACGGACGAGAAAATTGATAAAAAGAGCTCCGAGTCCAAAATCTAATTAATTTAATTAAAAAAATTAAATTAAAAAATTTTTAAAAATTAAAAAAATGAAAAAATGAAAAAAATTAAAAAATAATTTAAAAAATGATTAAATAAAAGAGATAAAAATGGATGATAAAATGATAAAAAGAGCTCCGAGTCCAAAATCTAATTAATTTAATTTTAAAAAATTAAATTAAAATTTTTTTAAAATTAAATTTAAAAAATTAAAAAATTAAAATAATTAAAAAATTAAAAATTAATTTAAAAATGATTAAATAAAAGAGATAAAAATGGACGATAAAAATGTTAAAAAGAGCTCCGAGTCCAAACTCTAATTAATTTAATTAAAAAAAAACTAAATTAATTTTTTTTATAAATTGAATTAAAAAAATAAAAAAATAAAAAATTAATTTAAAAATGATTAAATAAAAGATAAAAACGGACAATAAAAATGATAAAAAGAGCTCCGAGTCCAAAATCTAATTAATTTAATTAAAAATTAAAATTAAATTAAAAAAATTAAAAAATTAAAAAAATTAAAAAATTAAAAAATAATTTAAAAAATAATTTAAAAATAATTAAATAAAAGAGATAAAAACGGACGATAAAAATGATAAAAAGAGCTCCGAGTCCAAAATCTAATTAATTGAATTTTAAAAAATTAAATTGAAAAAATAAAAAAATAAAAAATTTTAAAAATTAAAACATTAAAAAAATTAAAAAATTAAAAAATAATTAAATAAAAGAGATAAAACGGACAATAAACGCGCAGGACGTTACCTGGATGAGCGAGCGCATGTTGGCGAAATGGGTGTCCATGGCCCCTCCGTGCGGAAAGTTCTGGTTCATGCGCTTCATGAGTTCGGAGAAACAACTGAAAGCGAGGGCTTCTGGAGCGACAAAGATAAAAAAATTAAATTAAAGTGTTCTATGTATTCCTGCATGTCAGAAGGTGTGTTCTATGTATTCCTGCATGGCAGAGGAGGGTTGGACTATAGGACACTTAGTAGCCCCTTCCGACTCTAGTTTTATATGTATTTCTGCATGGCAGAAGGTGTATTCTATGTATTCCTGCATGGCAGAAGGTGTATTCTATGTATTCCTGCATGGCAGAAGGTTTGTTCTATGTATTCCTGCATGGCAGAAGAGGGCTGGACTATAGGGCCCTTAGTAGCCCCTTCCAACTCTAGTGTTCTATGTATTCCTGCATGGCAGAAGGTGTGTTCTATGTATTCCTGCATGTCATTCTACGTATTCCTGCATGGCAGAAGAGGGTTGGACTATAGGGCCCTTAATAGTCCCGACTCTAGTGTTCTATGTATTCCTGCATGGCAGAAGGTGTGTTCTATGTATTCCTGCACGTCATTCTATGTATTCCTGCATGGCAGAAGAGGGTTGGACTATAGGGCCCTTAGTAGTCCCTTCCGACTCTAGTGTTCTATGTATTCCTGCATGGCATATTCTGTGTATTCCTGCATGGCAATAATTATAATAAATTAAAAAGTACTGAACTCACCATCGTCCAGGATGACGAGCAATGGAGCCAGGAGGTCGCACATCCCTTGGACGTATCCGATGTCGATGTGGTGCCAAATATAACTGGAGAGCAAAAATCGAGATTATTTCCCTTCGAACTCTAGTGTTCTATGTATTCCTGCATGGCATTCTATGTATTCCTGCATGGCACGCATATATATATATATATATATATCTACCTGCACATGACGTTGCGCAGTTTCTCCAGGTTGGCCGGAGTGAAGTACCAATAATTCCGGTCGCACCTCTGGACGTCTTTCTCGATCCGGTGGAGGTTGACCGTGTACATGTCCAGCAGTTCGGGCTAAACGCCGGGCACGGCCGGGGGAAGGAAAAAAAGAGGGCAAAACAAGGAGAAAATTCAGCGAGTTCGGAGGCTGAGAGAGTGTGACTTAACCCGGTTTTTGACCATAGAGTTGCGCTGGAGGACCCAGAGATTCCTAGAGAGGACACTTATCTATGCATTTGTAGCTCCTCCAGTGCAACTCTATGGTAAATATCTGGCATGTGTTGACCATAGAGTTGCACTGGAGGACCTAGAGATTCCTAGAGAGGACACTTATCTAGGTATTTGTATCTCCTCCACTGCAACTCTATGGTAAATATATGGAATGCGTTGACCATAGAGTTGAGCTGGAGGACCCAGAGATTCCTAGAGAGGACACTTATCTAGGTATTTGTATCTCCTCCATTGCAACTCTATGGTAAATATCTGGCATGTGTTGACCATAGAGTTGCGCTGGAGGACCCAGAGATTCCTAGAGAGGCATTTTTTTTAAAAATTTCGTATTTCGGGATACACTCACAGAGTAGGTGACGCCGGACGTAGAGACGGGCGAAACCTCGCTCACGGTCAAGTCGGTGACGGCCAGCGAGTGCGAATCCAGCTGCGGGTAGAGACTCTCCATCTCCGGCTCTTCCGAAAGGTCGTCTTCGCTCTCCAGCGAGTTCGCCGGCTCCCCGCCGCGGTCAACCCAGCCGTCTTCGGACGCCGAAAGCGGCGCCCGCTCTTTATCGGAGACCTCCTTCCCCAGAGCCATAAACTCCCCCAAGTTACCGTTAGCGGGGAAATCCGGACCGCGCGGTCCCTCTTCCGCGTCGTTACGCGTCGTCGAAAGCGGGCTCCGGCCGACCTCCATGCTGGTCTGCGCGGAGTGGAACGGCGTCGGCGGACCCGCCGTCGCGTCCTCCGCCTCCGGGTAGAGATTTTGCGCCGGAGGACCGCCGTCGCCGTCGCCGCCATCCGAAACCATAGAGAGTTTCGCCCGCTTTCCCTCGTCCGGTTTGGTTTCGTTCTGCTCCACCTCGTCGACGGATTCGAAAACCTGCGAGGAAGGCGAAGGAGGAACCCCGGCGCCAAAATGGCGTCCAGGGAGCGCGGTTGGCATTTCCACCATTTTGGGGGGGGGAGTAATTTAGGGGCGCCGCCCACCCGGGAGCGAAGGGACGCCGTTTCCGTACCTGGGTGCTTCCGCTGGAGTCGCTCTGGAGCCGCGTCAGGTTCTGCGCGCCGGAACCGCTGCTCTGCGAAGACTCGGAAAGACGGGGGGAAAAGGAAGTAGGACTTTGTAGGACCTCCATATGCCTAGAGAGGCCACCTCTCTAGGAATACGGAGGTGCTCCAGCGAAACTCTATGGTCAACGCCAATGACGCTGGAGGGACTCCAGATGCCTAGAGAGGACTTAATTATATGGTGGTCCTTCAGCAAGACTCTATGGTCAACTGCTAGTATATTGGAGGATCTCCCAGGATGCCTAGAGAGGCCACTGCATTCAGAGATGTTCATATTCCTAGAGAGAATGCCTCTCTAGGCATCTGGAGGTCCTCCAGCGTGACTCTATGGTCAATATACAGAACACTGGAGGACCTCCAGATGCCTAGAGAGACCCCATTTTCAGGAATCTGGAGGTCCCCCAGCACAACTCTATGGTTGAAGGAACTCCAGATGCCCAGAAAGATGACCTCTCTAGGCACCTGGAGGTCCTCCAGTATGACTCTATGGTCAACTGCCAGTGTATTGGAGGACCTCCGGATGCCTAGAGTGACCACTGCATTTAACCTCCATATTCCAAGAAAGAAGACCTCTCTAGGCATCTGGAGGTCCTCCAGCACCACTCTATGGTTAAATTCTGACACATTGGAGGACCTCCAGATGCCTAAAATGGTGACCTCTCTAGGCATCTGGAGGTCCTCCAGCATGACTCTATGGTCAACTTCTAATATATTGGTGGACCTCAGGATTCCTAGAGAGGCCACTACATTAATTGACCTCCAACACCTCTCTAGGCATCTGGAGGTCCTCCAGTACGACTCGATGGTTAAATTCCAGTATATTAGAGGACCTCCAGATGCCTAGAGAGGCGAACTCTCTAGGCCTCTGGAGGTCCTCCAGCATGACTCTATGGTCAATTTCTAATATATTGGAGGACCTCAGGATTCCTAGAGAGGCCATGGACCTCCAACACCTCTCTAGGCACCTGGAAGTCCTCTAGCATGACTCTATGGTCAACTTCCAGTATATTGGAGGACCCCCAGGATGCCTGGAGTGACCACTGCATTCAACCTACATATTCCAAGAAAGAAGACCTCTCTAGGCATCTGGAGGTCCTCCAGCATGACTCTATGGTCAACTGGTACTATATTGGAGGACTTCAGGATTCCTAGAGAGGCCACAGCATTCATGGACCTCCAACACCTCTCTAGGCATCTGGAGGTCCTCCAGCACTACTCTATGGTTAAATTCTGACACATTGGAGTACTTCCTGATGCCTAGGAAGATGACCTCTCTAGGCATCTGGAGGTCCTTCAGCATGGCTCTATGGTCAACTTCTAATATATTGGAGGACGTCAGGATTCCTAGAGAGGCCATGGACCTCCAACAACTCTCTAGGTATCTGGAGGTCCTCCAGCACCACTCTATGGTTAAATTCTGACACGTTGGAGTACTTCTTGATGCCTAGGAAGATGACCTCTCTAGGCATCTGGAGGTCCTCCAGCATGACTCTATGGTCAACTTCTAATATATTGGAGGACCTCAGGATTCCTAGAGAGGCCACTACATTCATGGACCTCCAACACCTCTCTAGGCATCTGGAGTTCCTCCAGTACCACTCTATGGTTAAATTCTGACCCATTGGAGGACCTCCAGATGCCTAAAATGGTGACCTCTCTAGGCATCTGGAGGTCCTCCAGCATGACTCTATGGTCAATTTTTAGTATATTGGAGGACGCCCAGGATTACTAGAGAGATCACCTCTCTAGGCACATGGAGGTGCTCCAGCATGACTCTATGGTCAATTTCCAGTATATTCTCTATGGTCAATTTCCAGCATATTGGAGGACCTCCGGATTCCTAGAGAGGCCACCCCTCTAGGAAAACTGGACTCTATGTAACAAAACTCACCTCGCTGCTGACGGTGGAGTCGCGGTGCATCATGCGCTCCAGGTTCGAATCCCCGGAGCAACACTTCGCCAAGGCGGCCGCGTGCGACTCCTTCTCGCGCTGGCGGACGATGGCTTCGCAGCCCAGCCACTCCGCCATGGTCTGTTCGTAAAAGGCCCGCGTCCGGCTGTCCACCTGCGGCGAAAGCGAGAAAATAATAACATTTCCCCCCCCCACGTTAAATTCGAACATGGGACGCGGACGCGTCGGCCCGGACGGCGCTCACCTCTTTCCTCTCGGCGCCCGACATCCCGAACCGGTAATGGCCGAGGAGGAAAGGCCAGACGGATTTCCGTATCGCGTGCTGGACGCCTCCGAAGTAGACCAGCCTCAAAAGCTCCTTCTCTTCGTATCTCTGATTAGATGATAAGAGACGCAGAGTCAAAACTCTATGGTCAATTTCTCTATGGTCAATTTAATCACATTGGAAGACCTCCAGATGCCTAGAGAGACAATCTGTTTAGGCATCTGGAGGTCCTCCAACATGACTCTATGGTCAAATTCTATTTTACTGGAGGACCTCCAAATGCCTAGAGAGACCCATACTCTATGGTCAATTTCCATTATATTGGAGGACCTCCAGGTGCCTAGAGAGACCACCTCTCTAGGCATCTGGAGGTCCTCCAGCATGACTCTATGGTTAACATCCATCACGTTGGAGGACCTCCAGACTCCTAGAGAGACTAAAACTCTATGGTCAATTTCCATTATATTGGAGGACCTCCAAAAGCCTAGTGAGACCACCTCTCTGGGCATCTGGAGGTCCTCCAGCATGACTCTATGGCCAACTTAATCACATTGGAGGACCTCCAGATGCCTAGAGAGTCCACCATGTTGGAGAACCTCCAAATTCCTAGAGAGGCCACCTCTCTAGGCATCTGGAGGTCCTCCAGCATGACTCTATGGTTAATGTCCATCATGTTGGAGGACCTCCAGACTCCTAGAGAGACCAAAACTCTATGGTCAATTTCCTTTATATTGGAAGACCGCCAAATGCCTAGAAAGGCGGCCTCTCTAGGCATCTGGAAGTCATCCAGCATAACTCTATGGTCAATTTAATCACATTGGAGGACCTCATAATGAGTAGCAATACCCCCTCTCTAGGCATCTGGAGTTCCTTCTGCAAGACTCTATGGTTAACTTCCATCATTTTGAAGGACCTCCAGACTTTTAGAGGGACCAAAACTCTATGGTCAATTTCCATAATATTGGAGGACCTCCAAGTGCCTAGAGAGTCCGTCTCTCTAGTCATCTGGAAGTCCTTCTGTCTGACTCTATGGTCATCTTAATCACATTGGAGGACCTCCAAGTGCCTAGAGAGTCCAACATGTTAGAGAACCTCCAAATTCCTAGAGAGGCCACCTCTCTAGGCATCTGGAGGTCCTCCAGCATGACTCTATGGTCATGTTGGAGGACCTCCAGATGCCTATAGAGACTAAAACTCTATGGTCAATTTCCTTTATATTGGAAGACCGCCAAATGCCTAGAAAGACGGCCTCTCTAGGCAACTGGAAGTCCTCCAGTATTACTCTATGGTCAACTTAATAACATTGGAGGACCTCCAGATGCCTAGAGAGGCCACCATGTAGGAGGACCTCCAAATTCCTAGAGAGACCACATCTCTAGGCATCTAGAGGTCCTTCTGCAAGACTCTATGGTCAACTTCCATCATATTGGAGGACTTCCAGATGCCTAGAGAGACTAAAACTCTATGGTCAATTTCCATTATATTGGAAGACCTCCAGATGCCTAGAGAGACCTCTTCTCTAGGCATCTGGAGTTCCTTCTGGAAGACTCTATGGTTCTTCCATCATATTGGAGGACCTCCAGACTCCTAGAGAGACCAAAACTCTATGGACAATTTACACCTCTCTAGGCATCTGGAGGTCCTCCAACATGACTCTATGGTCAATTTAATCACATTGGAAGACCTCAAAATGAGTAGATAGACGGCCTCTCTAGGCATCTAGAGTTCCTTCTGCAAGACTCTATGGTCAACTTAATCACATTGGAGGACCTCCAGAGCCCTAGAGAGTCCACCATGTTGGAGGACCTCCAAATTCCTAGAGAGGCCGCCTCTCTAGGAATTTATAGGTCCTCCAGCATGACTCTATGGTCAACTCAATCACATTGGAAGACCTCCAGACGCCTAGAGAGACGGCCTCTCTAGGCATCCGGAGGTCCTCCAGCACAACTCTATGGTCAAACTCTGTCGGAAATATGCGCCGCGCCGTTATTCGTGACGCGGCGGCCATGTCGTCACGCGCCGTACCGTGTGGTCCAGTAGAAACGCCTCCCAGACGTCCGCCGTCAGCCCCGAACCGGCGTCGGAGGGGATGTCCGGGGAGACGATGTCGTGGTTGACCAGCGCCGAGAGGTGCGTCCGGACAGTGGAAAGATGGCGGCAATACGCCAGCCCTGCGACGGGGAAGAAGGACCCGGAAACGTTAGGGGTTCCCCCTACGCCTGACCCGACGGACTACGGATCCCATCGTCCGGCGCAAAAGGAGGTTAAAGAGCGAGACTCACATCCGTAAAAGGCGCGGGAAAGGATCTGGTACTTCATGTTGTCGCAAAGGAGCCTCAGCGGCGCTCTGTAGAGAGAGAGAAAAGAGGATTTTATTTTAGTATATCCAGTATATCTTAATTTATAATAAAAAAATATTAATAAAATTCTATGTATTCCTGCATGGCAAAAGGTGTATTCTATGTATTCCTGCATGGCAGAAAGTAGGGTCGGACTATAGGACTCTTAGTAGTCCCTTCCGACTCTAGTGTTCTATTTATTCCTGCATGTTATTCTATGTATTCCTGCATGGCTATGTATTCCTGCATGGCAGAAGAGGGTTGGACTATAGGGCCCTTAGTAGTCCCTTCTGACTCTAGTGTTCTATGTATTCCTGCATGGCAGAAGGTGTATTCTATGTATTCCTGCATGGCAGAAGAAGGCTGGACTATAGGGCCCTTAGTAGCCCCTTCCGACTCTAGTGTTCTCTGTATTCCTGCATGTCATTCTATGTATTCCTGCATGGCAGAAGAGGGTTGGACTATAGGGCCCTTAGCAGCCCCTTCCGACTCTAGTGTTCTATGTATTCCTGCATGGCAGAAGGTGTATTCTATGTATTCCTGCATGGCAGAAGGCGGCTGGACTATAGGGCCCTTAGTAGCCCCTTCCGACTCTAGTGTTCTATGTATTCCTGCATGTTATTCTATGTAATCCTGCATGGCAGAAAGTGGTTTGGACTATAGGACCCTTAGTAGTCCCTTTCGACTCTAGTGTTCTCTGTATTCCTGCATGTCATTCTATGTATTCCTGCATGGCAGAAGAGGGCTGGACTATAGGTCCCTTAGTAGCCCCTTCCGACTCTAGTGTTCTATGTATTCCTGCATGTCATTCTATGTATTCCTGCATGTAGAAGAGGGTTGGACTCTAGGGCCCTTAGTAGTCCCTTCCGACTCTAGTGTTCTCTGTATTCCTGCATGTCATTCTATGTATTCCTGCATGTCAGAAGAGGGCTGGACTATAGGTCCCTTAGTATCCCCTTCCGACTCTAGTGTTCTATGCATTCCTGCATGGCATTCTATGTATTCCTGCATGGCAGAAGAGGGCTGGACTATAGGGCCCTTAGTAGCCCCTTCTGACTCTAGTGTTCTATGCATTCCTGCATGTCATTCTCTGTATTCCTGCATGGCAGAAGAAGGCTGGACTATAGGGCCCTTAGTAGCCCCTTCCGACTCTAGTGTTCTATGTTTTCCTGCATGTTATTCTATGTATTCCTGCATGTCAGAAGAGGGTTGGACTATAGGACCCTTAGTGGTCCCTTCCGACTCTAGTGTTCTATGTATTCCTGCATGTTATTCTATGTATTCCTGCATGGCAGAAGAAGGCTGGACTATAGGGCCCTTAGTAGCCCCTTCCGACTCTAGTGTTCTATGTATTCCTGCATGTTATTCTATGTATTCCTGCATGTCAGAAGAGGGTTGGACTATAGGACCCTTAGTGGTCCCTTCCGACTCTAGTGTTCTCTGTATTCCTGCATGGCAGAAGGTGTATTCTATGTATTCCTGCATGTCAGAAAAATTCTCTGTATTCCTGCATGTCGGAAGTGGGTTGGGCTATATGACCGCTGCTTTCTCACCTTTCGTGGCTGCAACCGTTGGACGGCCCGCTTTCCGTGGATTCGCTTTGCGAACAGGAGGAACAGGAGGATTTTCGTGTGCTGGGTTGCCATATTGGAGGGAAACCGCCGGCGGCCGGGGCGTCCATTAAATCCTGGGGGACTAACGAGGAACCAAAGGAAAGTTGCAATTAACTCATCGGAGATTAATTAAGCGAAAAAAGGAAGGTCGAAAAACCAAAATGGCCGCAGAAGGGCGTCCGATTGACCATAGAGAGGGAAAAAACGGACGAAAAAGGGATTAAAAAATCAATATTAGGAACGAGAAGCACCCAGAGATATTGAGCGTAATCAATTGTGGCCTAATTAATTAATTAACACCTCACAAGACGATCAGAAAGCGGAAGTCCCCAGCTGTTGCCCTTTTAAGGGGTTTCGGACTACAGCTCCCAGAGTTCCCGGCCATTGGCCAGCATGGCAGAGGCTTCTGGGAGTTGTAGTCCGAATTCTCTTAAAAGGGGCAGAGAAGAGAGGAAATTTTAATAGAGAGACATCTTTGATTTTAAGACCGGAGAAGGAAGGAAAATTAATTGGAAATAGGATGAAAATTTGCATAATGATGGCATTTGCAAATTCCTAGAAGAGCGAAGGAACGGATCCTATATATATATATATATATATAAAAAATAATTTTGGTTGCATAACTATAATTTTTCTTTGGGTTCCTATATTTTCTGAAATCTGTATTTGGCATAGAAAGTTATTAATTGGGAATTTTAATCAGGAGGGATTTTTCGGTATTTTATTGTACTTTGTATTGTATATTATTCTCATTGGAAGACACATTAATCCAAAGGAAGAGGCGGGATATAAATGAAATTATTTATTATTATTAAAAATAAATTTTGGAGATGCAAATAATAATGATGATGATGATTATATAAAAACAAAATTTGGAGATACAAATAAAAAAAATATTATAATTATAATTATAATTATTATTGAAATGAATTTTGGAGATAAAATAATAATTATTATTATTATGATTAAAAACAAATTTTGGAGATATAAATAAAATTATTATTATTATTATTATTATTATTATTTTACTATTATTAAAACAAGTTTTGGAGATATAAATAAAAATTATTATTATTATTATTACTATTATTATTAAAAACAAATTTGGAGATATAAATAATAATAATAATAATAATAATAATAATAATTATTTAAAAATTTGAGATATAATTGTTTATTATTATTATTATTATTATTATTATTAAAAGCAAATTTTGAAGATATAATAATTATTATTAGCATTAAAAGAAATTCTATATATAGATATAGATATATAGAATTTGCTGCTTCTTCACCCTGGAAAATATATACATATTCTCTTGGAATATATATATATATATATATATATATATATAATATAGAAGCAAAATACAGATATAGAAATATAATTTAATATAGAATATATATATATTCAATATATATTTTATAATATAATATAGAATTTAGTAGTTATAGAAATATAATATAAATATATAATAAAATATAATATAGAATTTGCTGCTTCTTCACCCTAGAAAATATATACATATTTTCCTGGAAAAAATATATATATATATCTAATAAATATATTATAATATGATATACAGTAGAAGCATAATACAATCATAATTTAATATTTTATATATATATATATATGTAATATTTTATAATATAATATAGAATTTACTAGTTACAGAAATTTAATATAACATTATATATTATAGTACTTGCTGCTTCTTTACCCTGGAAAATATATACATATTCTCCTGGGAAATATATATATATATATATATATATATATATATAAAACATATAATAATATAATATAGAAGCATAATACAGATATAGAAATATAATATTATATATATACATATATATATATATATATATATAATATAGAATTTACTAGTTATAGAAATATAACATTATATATATATATATATATATATATAATAGAATTTGCTAGTCATAAAAATATAACATAACATTATATATGTATATATATATATATATAATACACACATATGTTTGTGTATATATATATATATATATATATATATAATATTACGATATAATATAGAGTTTCCTGTTCCTTCACCCTGGAAAAATTGTCAAATACCAACGCAGCAGCCAAAGCCAAAATTGAGACCCGGTCACCAAGGTTGTGACAACACACATAACATTTACAACGGCGCTGTTGTTGTTGTTGTTGTTGTTGTTCCTCCCCAGACCCCCGCGCGACGTCGGGGAAGGGTCGCGCCGCCCCAAGAAGATCAAGCAACCCTTTGGGCACCACCACAACTTTGCCGGACGTCCGAGGCGTCCCTCCTCCGGTTGCGTTGACGTCGTTGTTGTTGTTGTAGTACATTGGGACGCAAGAGGAACCGTTAGTCAGGACTAAAAGAAAGGAGACGAGGAAGCGGGGAAGAAGGTTAAAACGAAAGATGGAAACCCAACTGGACGGTCGGTCCACCCGATGGTCAAGGTCATGGACTGGACGGTCCTCAGACCCAATGACCGTTGACCCATTGAAGCAACTGTTGAGTAAAGAGTCTACAAAATTGTCAACTAGTTGGTCCTAAAGACCCATTGAACCCATTAAGTTGACCTTTCCGTTGACTTACAACCCAACCGTTGACTTGTTGGGTCTACACCAGTTAGCCCTAAAGACCCATTGACTCAATGGAGTTGACCTTCATGTTGACTTGCAACCCAACCGTTGACTTTTTGGGTCAACATTAGTTGGTCCTAAGGACCCATTGACTCAATAGAGTTGACCTTCGTGTTGACTTACAACCCAACCGTTGACTTGTTGGGTCTACACTAGTTAGCCCTAAAGACCCATTGACTCAATGGAGTTGACCTTCGTGTTGACTTACAACCCAACCGTTGACTTTTTGGGTCTACACTAGTTTGACCTAAGGACCCATTGACTCCATGAAGTTGACCTTTCTGTTGACTTACAACCCAACCGTTGAGTCAACGGTTGGGTTGTAAGTCAATGCCAAGGTCAACTCCATTGAATCAATGGGTCCTTAGTCCCAACTAATGTGGACACAACAAGTCAACGGTTGGGTTGTAAGTCAACACGAAGGTCAACTCCATTGAGTCAATGGGTCCTTAGGCCCAACTAGAGTAGACCCAAGGAGTCAATGGTTGAGTTGTAAGTCAACACGAAGGTCAACTCTATTGAGTCAATGGGTCTTTAGGCCCAACTAATGTAGACCCAATGAGTCAACGGTTGTGCTGTAAGTCAACATGAAGGTCAACTCCATTGAATCAATGGGGCTTTAGGACCAATTAGTTTAGACCCAATGAGTCAATGGTTGGGTTGTAAGTCAACACGAAGGTCAACTCCATTGAGTCAATTGGTCTTTAGGCCCAACTACTGTAGACCCAATGAGTCAACGGTTGGGTTGCAAGTCAACACGAAGGTCAACTCCATTGAGTCAATGGGTCTTTAGGACCAACTAGAGTAGACCCAATGAGTCAACGGTTGGGTTGTAAGTCAACACGAAGATCAACTCCATTGAGCCAATGGGTCCTTAGTCCCAACTAATGTGGACCCAATGAGTCAACGGTTGGGTTGTAAGTCAACACGAAGGTCAACTCCATTGAATCAATGGGTCCTTAGGCCCAACTAGAATAGACCCAATGAGTCAACGGTTGGGTTGTAAGTCATCTTGAAGGTCAACTCCATTGAGTCAATGGGTCTTTAGGACCAATTAGTTTAGACCCAATGAGTCAACGGTTGGGTTGCAAGTCAACACGAAGGTCAACTCCATTGACTCAATGGGTCCTTAGGACCAACTAGAGTAGACCTAAAAAGTCAAAGGTTGGGTTCTAAGTCAACACAAGGTCAGCTCAATGGAGTAGACCCAAAAAGTCAACGGTTGGGTTGGAAGTCAACACGAAGATCAACTCCATTGAGTAACTGGACTCACCGAAGTCGGACTGCATGCCGGGGTAGAGGATCCTGAAGACATAATCCGTCGCCTCCTCGTCCTCCTTGTCCGATGTGGACTCGGAGGACCCTGGAGGACTTCTTTTCTTCAGTTTCGGAAATACTTTCCCCTGGAAAAGAAGAAAAAGGAAAGGGAAAAATCAAGGGAAGGGAAGCTTACAGTGAATAAATTGGGAAGATTTGAACAAAGGCATTGCAGAATTGCAGAAGATGGGAATGAAACAATTGTAGAACGAAGAAGATTTGAACAAAGCAATTTGAACAAAGACGCGAAACAAAGCCGTTGCGGAATGCGGAAGACGTGAACAAATAAAAAATAAAATAAAATAAAATAATAAAATAATAAAAAAAATATAATTAAATAATAAATAAATAAATGATAAAAATAAAAATAAATAAATAAATAAATATAAAAATAAAAAATGCTGTTGCGGAATGCGGAAGACGTGAATAAAAGATGTAAACAAATAAAAAAATGAAATAAAATAAAATAATAAAATAATTAATAATAATATAAATAAATATATAATATAATACAAAAAATATATAATATAATATATAATATAAATTATATATAATATAGAATATAAATAAATAATAAAATAAATGAATAAATAAAAATAAAAATTAAAATTAAAATTTAAAAAATAATCAATAAACATAAAAATTAAAAAGAAATAAATTTAAAAATGCTGTTGCGAAATGCGGAAGACGTGAATAAAAGACGTGAACAAATTAAAAAATAAAATAAAATAATAATAAAAATATATAAATAAATATATAATATAAATAATATATAATATAATATAATATATAAATTATATATAATATATAATATAAATAATGTAAATAACTATTAAAATAAATTAATAAATAAATAAATAATATAAAAATAAAAAAATAAATTAAAAAATGCCATTGCAGAATGTGAAAGACATGAATAAAAGATGTGAACAAATAAAAAGTAAATTAAAATAAAATAATAAAATAATAAATATAATATATTATATATTATTTATATTATATTATCTATATTATATTATTATATTATATTATTATATTATATTATTTATATTATATTATATTATTTATATTATATTATATATTTATTTATATATCGCTTCTCGGCCTTTCGGCTAAGATCAAGTGTAGTAAACAATATATAATATAATACAATATATAAATTATATATAATATATAATATATAATATAAGTAATATAAATATATAATAAAATAAATGAATAAATGAAAAATAAAATTAAAAATTAAAAAATAATAACTAAATAAAAATAAAAATAAAAAAAATTAAAAAATGCAGTTGCGGAATGCGGAAGACGCGAAACGAAGACGTTGCGGAACGCGGAAGACGCAGACGCCGTCGCGGGACGCCGAAAACGCGGTCGTCGTTACCTTTCCCCGCTGGGACCACAGAGGCGGGTCGAGCTGTCCGTGGGGCAGGAGCCCGTTCTCGAGGCAGGAGAGGAACTGGAGCAAGTGCCCTCCTTTCGGAAAACGCAGCGGCGGCCGCTGGATGCCATCTTGGCTGACCAGGACCACCGTCCCCCCGCTGTCTACTATTACCGAGAAATAGAAAGAAAGAGGGAAAGAGGAAGCAGGCTTTCGATATGGGGCGTCCGCTCCCGGTTGCAGTCCGAACTATAACGGAGACCATCTTACCTTGCTGGTGGCAATGCAAATAGACGATCTCCTCCAAGCGGATGGTCATGGCGTAGTCCCAGTAGACGCTGCGCGAGGGAAGGAAGGCGCAAAGAATAATAATTTCCTGCCTGTATCGAGCCTTTTGGCGCATTCACAGATTGGAAGAACCGGGGAAGGGAATATATATATATATATATATAGTGTATATATATATATGGATCTATCCACCTTTTTTCGTAGTCCAGGTCCCCCATGGAGCCGTTCATCAGCTGATTGGGCGTCCATTTTAGCGCCATGACGTCCGCCGTCTGGTGGAGGGAGAGGTAGCCGGGGATGGCTTCCATGTCGTCTCGCTACGGAGAAAATATATATTATTTATATATATTATATATATAATATATATAATATATATATATATATATTATATTATATATTATATATATATATTATATATATATATATATTATATATTATTTATATATTATATATAATATATATAATATATTATATGTTATACAATATATTATATAATATATATATATATAATATATATATATTTTATATATATATATATACAATATATATATTATATATTATATATTATATATATATATACAATATATATAAATATTATATATATATATTATATATAATATATATATATATATTAATTAATATATTATATTAATTGTACTATGCAATATATAATATGTTATTACAATATTATTATTATTATATTATATTATTGTATTATTATATTATTAAATATGTAATTATTATATTGTTAATTAAAATTATTATATTATATTACTTATATTATATTATTAAAATTATTATATTACTTTTAAAAAGCAAGATATAATATTTATATATGTTACTTATAATATGCAATATATAACATGTTATTATATATTATATATATATATATATATTATATATTATATGCATTTATATAATATGTTAATATGTTATTATATGTTATTATTTTATTATATTATTATATATTATTATATTATTATTATATAATATATAATATTTGTATACATTCATTATAATATGCAATATATTATACAATATTATCATATAATTATTATATTAATTACAAATATCAAGATATAATATTTATATGCATTCATTATAATATGCAATATATAATACGTTATTATATTAATTATTGTATATTAATATAATAACGTATTATATATTGCATATTATAATGAATGCATATACACAAGTTGGGTCTAAGGCAATATTAAATATTTATATACATTCATTATAATATGCAATACATAATACGTTATATTATTATATAATTATTATACTAATTATAAAAGACAATATATAATATTTATATACGTTCGTTATAATATGCAATATATAATACTTTATTATATTATTATACAATTATTATACTAATTATAAAAGATAATATATAATATTTATATACATTCATTATAATATGCAATATATAATACCTTATTATATTAGTATATTATTATTATCTTAATTATAAAAGGCAATATTAAATATTTATATACATTCATTATAATATGCAATATATAATACATTATTATATTATTATATAACTATTATATTAATTACAAAAGGCAATATATAATATTTACATAATTAATTATAATGTGCAATATATAATACGTATTATATTATTATATGATTTTTATATTAATTTGAAAAGGCAATATTATATTATTATTACATTAATTATAAAAAGCACGATATAATATTTATATATATTAGATATGCAAGATATAATATGTTATTATATTATTATATTAATTATAAAAGTCAAAATATATTTCATATATTAATTATGGAATTTATAATACAATATAATACAATATGTTATTAGAATATTATTATATGATTATATTATTTATAATACACAATATTTAATGTAACATAATATAATGTGTTATAATTATATTATTATTATTATATGATTATATTAATTATAGTATGCAACCTATAATATTTATATAAATATTTATTATAATATGCAGTCTATAATATAATATATAATCATTCTTATACTATTATATTAATTATAGCATGCAATATACAATATATAACATGTTATTATATTATTATATTAATTAGTGTGATATATATATATATTGGAAAATGCAATATATAATATAAAATAATATAATAAAATATAGCAATATATAATATAATATAATATAATAACGTTATAATATTATAGTATTAATTATAACATGTGATATATATATAATATAATAATAATACTATTATTATAATAGGCAAGATATTCGCGACCTGCGGATCGCGACATACGGAAGGAAGCGAAGCACGTGCTGCGATAAATGGACGAATTTCGCAACTACCGGCAGCATTTTTTTTTCTAAGTGATTTTTTAGCCTCGTTATCGAAACGAGATTCGCGTTCGCGACCCTCGCTCACCGGCTGCACCAAGACGTTGTTTTTCCCGTAAAGCAGCGTCGCGCGGGAGTTTTGGTGGAGCGATTCGACGTAATCCCGCGCCGAGAGAGACGGACGGTCGTCCATGCTGCCGCTCGAATGCCGTTTCTGGATCTGGGGATTCGTAAAACGGGGTTAACGGGTGCGGAGGACGCGTTTTTTGCGTCCCCCGCCCCCCGCCGATTTCGTCGCGGACGTACGCAGAGCGCCGGGCGCTTGGTGGGAGAGTCCTGTCGGCAATAATGGGAGCTGTGGATCCGGTGGCGCTGGACGAGTTCGTCGGCCGAAGGGTCGGTCCAGAAGTGGTCGGAGGTCTTCATCTTGGTGTATTCGAGGGCGCAAGGTCCGACTGGAAGGAGAAGAAGGAGGAGAGTTAGGAAGAACGAGAGAGAGAGAGAGAGAGAGAACGAGAGGGAAGAAGAAGGGAACGAGAGAGAGAAGGAAGGAAGGAGAGAGAGAAGAAGGAGAAGAAAGGAAGAAGAGATAGAAAGGAAGAAGAGAAGGAAAGAGGGAAAGAAGAAAGGAGGAACGGAAAGAGAAGAACGGAAAGAAGAAGAGATAGGAAGGAAGGAGAGAGAGAAGAGAAGGAAAGAGAGAAAGAAGAAAGGAGGAATGGAAAGAGAAGAGCGGAAGGAGAGAGAAGAAGGGAATGAGAAAGAGAAGGAAGGAAGGAGAGAAGGAAAGAGAGAAAGAAGAAAGGAGGAATGGAAAGAGAAGAGCGGAAGGAGAGAGAAGAAGGGAATGGGAAAGAGACGGAAGGAAGGAGAGGGAGAAGAAAAGAAGAAGAGATAGAAGAATGGAAGGAAGGAGAAGGAGAAGAATGGAAGGAGAGAAAGAAGGAAGGAGGAACGGATGGAGAAGAATGGAAAGAGAAAGAGAAGAACGGAAGGACAGGGAGAAGAAAGGAAAAGAAGAGAGGAATGGAAGGAGAAGAAAGGAGAAAGGAAGAAGAGAAAGAGGAATGGAAGGAGAAGAAGGGAATGAGAGAGAGAAGGAAGGAAGGGGAGAGAGAAGGAGGAGAAGAAAGGAAGAAGAGATAGAAGAATGGAAGAAGAAGGAGAAGAAAGGAAGGAGAGGGACAAGAATGGAAGGAGAGAGAGAAGAAAGGAAGGAAGGAGAGAGAGAAGAAGGAGAAGAAAGGAAGAAGAGATAGAAGAATGGAAGAAGAAGGAGAAGAAAGGAAGGAGAGAAAGAAGGAAGGAGGAACGGATGGAGAAGAATGGAAAGAGAAAGAGAAGAACGGAAAGACAGGGAGAAGAAAGGAAAAGAAGAAAAGAATGGAAGGAGAAGAAAGGAGAAAGGAAGAAGAGAAAGAGGAATGGAAGGAGAGAGAAGGAAGGAAGGAGAGGGAGAAGAAGGAGAAGAAAGGAAGAAGAGATAGGAAAACGGAAAGAAAGGGACAAGAAAGAAAGGAGAGAAAGAAGAAAGGAGGAACGGAAGGAGAGGGAGAAGAAAGGAAAAGAAGAATGGAAGGAGAAGAGAGAAGAAAGGAAGAAGAGAAAGAGGAATGGAAAGGGAAAAAGAAGAACAGAAGGACAGGGAGAAGAAAGGGAAAGGAGAGAAGAATGGAAGGAGAAAAAGGAAGAAGAGAGAAAGGAAGAAGAGGGAGAAGGAGAAAAAGAAGAATGGAAGGAGAGAGAAGAAAGGAATGAGAAAGAGAAGGAAGGAAGGAGAGGGAGAAGAAGGAGAAGAAAGGGAGAAGAGATAGAACAACAGAAGGGTAAAGGACAAGAAAGGAAGGAGAGAAAGAAGAAAGGAAGAGATAGAAGAATGGAAGGAGAAGGATTGAAAAAGAGGGAGAAGAAAGGAAGGAGATTTAAAAAAGGAAAAAGAGAAAGAGGAATGGAAGGCGAAGGAGAAGAACAGAAGGAGAGGGAGAAGAAATAGAAGAATGCAGGAGAAGAAAGAAGAAGAGCTTAAAAATGGAAGGAAAGGAATGGAAGAAGAGAGAGAAAAGAGGAAGAACGAGAGAAAAAAAGGAAGAAAAGGGAGAAGAAAGGAAGGGAAAGAGAAGAAAGGAAGAAGAGAGAGAGAAGACAAGGAAAGAAAGAAGAATGAAAGAAAAGAGAGAAGAAAGGAAGAAGAGAAAGCAGAGAAGAATAGAGAGAAGAAATGAAGAAGAAAGAGAAGAAAGGAAGAAAAGAAGAAGAGAAAGAAGAGAAGAAGGAGAATAAGAATAAGAAGGAGAAAGAGATGAAAGAAAAGAGAGAAGAGAAAGAAGAGAAGAACAGAGAAAAGAAAATAAGAAGAAAGAGAAGAATGGAAGAAAAGAAGAAGAGAAAGAAGAGAAGAAGGAATGAACAGAGAGAAGAAAAGAAGGAGAAAGAGAGAAGACTGGAAGAAAAGAGAAGAAAGGAAGAAGAGAAAGAAGAGAAAAGGGAAAGAGAGAAGAATAGAGAGAAGAAATGAAGGAGAAAGAGAAGAATGGAAGAAAAGAGAGAAGAAGAGAGAGAAGAGAGAGAAGAAAAGAAGAAGAAAGGAAAGAGAGAAGAAGGGAGAGAAGAGAAAGAAGAAGAAAGAGAAGAATGAAAGAAAAGAGAGAAGAAGAAAGATAAGAAAAGGAGAAGAAAGGAAGAAGAGAAAGAGAAGAAGAGAGAAGAAAAGAAGGAAAGAGAGAAGAAGAGAGAGGCAAAAAGAAGGAGAAAGAGAAGAAAGAGAAGAAAGATTTCGGAAAACCCCGCCTCTCGAACCCGGGACCGTTTAACCGAGGAGGGAGGCCAGGATGGGTCCGTCGACGGGGTCCATCAGGAGGGCCTCTTTCTCGTAGTATTTACTGCAGCGGAGGACGAAAAACAAAAAGAAAGGATAGAGAAAAAAAAAAGGAAAAAAGGATGGAAAAAAAGGGAAAAAAAAGGATAGGAAAAAAAGAAAAAAAAGGATAGAAAAAAAAAAGAAAAAAAAGGATAGAAAAAAAGGAAAAAAGGATAGAAAAAAAGGAAAAAAGGATTAGAAAAAAAGGAAAAAAAGGATAGAAAAAAAGGAAAAAAAGGATAGAAAAAAGGGGAAAAAGATTTAAAAAAGGAAAAAAAGGATAGGAAAAAAAAGGGGAAAAAAGGATAGAAAAAAAGGGAAAAAAGACAGAAAAAAAGGAAAAAAAGGATAGAAAAAAAGGACAAAAAAGGATAGAAAAAAAGGATAGAAAAAAAGGTAAAAAAGGATAGAAAAAAAGGGAAAAAAAGATAGAAAAAAAAGGACAAAAAAGGATAGAAAAAAAGGGGAAAAAAGGATAGAAAAAAAAGGAAAAAAAAGGATAGAAAAAAAGGATAGAAAAAAAGGATAGAAAAAAAGGATAGAAAAAAAGGGGAAAAAAGGATAGAAAAAAAGGATAGAAAAAAAGGGAAAAAAGGATAGAAAAAAAGGGGAAAAAAGGATAGAAAAAAAGGAAAAAAGGATAGAAAAAAAGGATAGAAAAAAAAGGGGGGAAAAGATTAAAAAAAGGAAAAAAAAGATAGGAAAAAAAGGGAAAAAAAGATAGAAAAAAAAAGAAAAAAAGGATAGAAAAAAGGGGAAAAAAGATTAAAAAAAGGAAAAAAAGGATAGGAAAAAAAAGGGGAAAAAAGGATAGAAAAAAAGGGAAAAAGACAGAAAAAAAGGATAGAAAAAAGGGGGAAAAAGGATAGAAAAAAAAGGACAAAAAAGGATAGAAAAGGATAGAAAAAAAGGTAAAAAAGGATAGAAAAAAAGGGAAAAAAGGATAGAAAAAAAGGACAAAAAAGGATAGAAAAAAAGGAAAAAAAGGATAGAAAAAAAGGGAAAAAAAGGATAGAAAAAAGGATAGAAAAAAAAGGATAGGAAAAAAAGAAAAAAAAAGGATAGAAAAAAAAAGAAAAAAAAGGATAGAAAAAAAGGAAAAAAAGGATAGAAAAAAAGGAAAAAATGATAGAAAAAAAGGATAGAAAAAAAGGGGGGGAAAGATTAAAAAAAGGAAAAAAAAGATAGGAAAAAAGGGAAAAAAGATAGAAAAAAAAAGAAAAAAAGGATAGAAAAAAGGGGAAAAAAGATTTAAAAAAGGAAAAAAAGGATAGGAAAAAAAAGGGGAAAAAAGGATAGAAAAAAAAGGGAAAAAAGACAGAAAAAAAGGAAAAAAGGATAGAAAAAAGGGGGAAAAAGGATAGAAAAAAAAGGACAAAAAAGGATAGAAAAAAAGGTAAAAAAGGATAGAAAAAAAGGGAAAAAAGGATAGAAAAAAGGACAAAAAAGGATAGAAAAAAAGGGGGAAAAAGGATAGAAAAAAAAGGGAAAAAAAGGATAGAAAAAAAGGAAAAAAAAGGATAGAAAAAAGGATAGAAAAAAAGGATAGGAAAAAAAGAAAAAAAAGGATAGAAAAAAAAGGAAAAAAAAGGATAGAAAAAAAGGAAAAAAAGGATAGAAAAAAAGGAAAAAAGGATAGAAAAAAAGGATAGAAAAAAAAGGGGGGGAAGATTAAAAAAAGGAAAAAAAAAGATAGGAAAAAAAGGGAAAAAAAGATAGAAAAAAGAAAAAAAGGATAGAAAAAAGGGGAAAAAAGATTAAAAAAACGGAAAAAAGGATAGGAAAAAAAAGGGGAAAAAGGATAGAAAAAAAGGGAAAAAAGACAGAAAAAAAGGGGAAAAAGGATAGAAAAAAAGGGGGAAAAAGGATAGAAAAAAAAGGACAAAAAAGGATAGAAAAAAAGGATAGAAAAAAAGGTAAAAAAGGATAGAAAAAAAGGGAAAAAAAGGATAGGAAAAAAAGAAAAAAAAGGATAGAAAAAAAAGAAAAAAAGGATAGAAAAAAAGGAAAAAAAAGGATAGGAAAAAAAGAAAAAAAAGGATAGGAAAAAAAAGAAAAAAAAGGATAGAAAAAAAGGAAAAAAAGGATAGAAAAAAAAGGAAAAAAGGATAGAAAAAAAGGATAGAAAAAAAAGGGTGGGAAAGATTAAAAAAAGGAAAAAAAAGATAGGAAAAAAAGGGGAAAAAAGATAGAAAAAAAAAGAAAAAAAGGATAGAAAAAAGGGGAAAAAAGATTAAAAAAAGGAAAAAAAGGATAGGAAAAAAAGGGGAAAAAGGATAGAAAAAAAGGGAAAAAAGACAGAAAAAAGGGGAAAAAAGGATAGAAAAAAAGGGAAAAAAGGATAGAAAAAAAGGACAAAAAAGGATAGAAAAAAAGGATAGAAAAAAAGGTAAAAAAGGATAGAAAAAAAGGGAAAAAAGGATAGGAAAAAAAGAAAAAAAGGATAGAAAAAAAAAGGAAAAAAAGGATAGAAAAAAAGGAAAAAAAGGATAGAAAAAAAGGAAAAAAGGATAGAAAAAAAGGATAGAAAAAAAAGGGGGGAAAGATTTAAAAAAGGAAAAAAAAGATAGGAAAAAAAGGGGAAAAAAAGATAGAAAAAAAAGAAAAAAAGGATAGAAAAAAGGGGAAAAAAGATTTAAAAAAGGAAAAAAAGGATAGGAAAAAAAAGGGGAAAAAAGGATAGAAAAAAAGGGAAAAAAGACAGAAAAAAAGGAAAAAAGGATAGAAAAAAAGGGGAAAAAGGATAGAAAAAAAGGGGAAAAAAGACAGAAAAAAAAAGGGAAAAAAGGATAGAAAAAAAGGGAAAAAAAGGATAGAAAAAAAAGAAAAAAAGGATAGAAAAAAAAGAAAAGGTTAGAGAAAAAAGAAAAAAGGATAGAAAAAAAGAAAAAAAAGGATAGAAAAAAAAGAAAAAAGGATAGAAAAAAAGAGAAAAAAAGGATAGAAAAAAAGGGGGAAAAAGGATAGAAAAAAAGGGAAAAAAAGACAGAAAAAAAGGAAAAAAAGGATAGAAAAAAAAGAAAAAAAGGATAAAAAAGGATAGAAAAAAAAAGGGAAAAAAAAAGGATAGAAAAAAAAAACCCGATTAAATCAGTGTCTGCGTCAGCGAACCCAAGTAATCCCCGACGCCCGGCACCCTGGTTTCGAACCCGGCTCCACTTGCCTAGCGTTTTCCACCAAATGGAGCACGATCTTGTCCAGGACTTTCTCGAAAAGCGCCGTCCGGATCCAAAGATGGCGGCCGGGCGGCGGCGGGTTCGGGTTCGGGGACTTTTTGCGCGCGTTTTCGTTCTGCGCCGATGCTGACGCCGACGCCTGGTTTCGCCTAAAACGAAAACAACAAATTATTTTGGAAACGATAAAGTTCGGACTCGAAACCGGAACGGACGCCATTTTTTTTTTCACGTAAAACGCGGCGTCGGACGCGTCGTCTTACGCGTTTTCGGCGCTTTGTTCGATTTCTTGGACTTTGCGGCAGAGTTCCTCGGCCGGCGGGAAGCTCTTGGCGGTTTTGAGGAACAACGCGGCGATTTTGTTGCTGCGCAGGAAGCCGGCGGCGCGGCGCTTGAGGCCGTGGAGGACGCAGGACTCGACCGCGGCTGCGCGGGGAAATAAAACGAACGAAACGGCGTGCGTGATTACGCGGTTCGTACGGAAAATGTTACGGAATATATTACAAAGTGTGTGTGTGTGTGTATATATATATATATATATGTATACAAAGAAGCATATATATATATATATATATATATATGTTATTTTATATATATATAGATATAGATAGATATAGATATAGACATATACATATATATATATAGAAAGAGAGAGAGGAGATCTATCTATATAATGCGATAAGTTGGAGAATATATATATATATATATATATAGACTA
>JAOEGL010000014.1:21352091-21369591 GCA_034509955.1 Urosaurus nigricauda | reverse complement strand
AAGGAGAAAAGGAGGAATGAAAGAAAAGAGGAAAGAAAGGAAGGAGAAAGAGAGGAAAAGGAGGAATGAAAGAAGGAAAGAAGAAGGAAAGGAAGGAGGAATGAAATGAAGGAGAAAGAAGGAATGAAGGAAAAGGAAAGGAAGAAGGAGAAAGAAGGAAAGGAGGAATGAAAGGAAGGAGAAAGAGGAAAAGGAAAGAGAAGAAGAAAGTGGGAAAAGAGGAATGGAAGAAGAAAGGAAGGAGAAAATGGAGAGAGGAAGAAAGAAAAAGGAATAGAAAGGGGGAAAGGAAGAGAAGAAGGAAAAGGAGGAGTGGAGGAAAGGGGGAAGGAGAAAAGAGGGAAAGGAAGGAGAGCGGAAAGGCCAGGAAAACTGAAACGGCGGTCTCCCATCCAAGTCCCGTCCAGGGAGGACCCTGCTTAGCATCCAAAAAATTTAGGAAATTTGGGGCTTTTTGGGGCATTTGGGTTAAAGAGATAAACATAGAACCATATTTAGGGAACGAAATGTCTCCGGTTTGGACGAAAATATAAAATTATATAGGAGAAAATAATGGAATATAATGGGATTTACAATTGAAAAAACCATTGCAGACAGCGCCACCTGCTGGTGGGAAAAAGAAAATTGCCAGTTTTCAGGGATTCCTTATAATAATAATTATTAAACTATTATTATTATTATTATTATTATTATTATTTTTACTATTTTATTATTATTACATTTAATTTTATAATAATTTAATTTAAGGAAGGGAAATAAAAAGGAAATAATTTAGTTATTTTTAAATTAAATAAAATAATAAGAAGAATTAAAAAAAAAACATAATAAAATAGATTTTATTATTATTATTATTAAATATACTTTTATAATAATTTTATTTAAGGAAAAGAAGCAAAAGGAAATAATTTAATTATTTTTAAATTAAATTGAATAATAAGAAGAATAAAAAAGATAACATAATAAAAGTGATTATATTATTATTAAATTTACTTTTGTAATAATTTTATTTAAGGAAGGGAAAGAAGAAAGAAAATAGTTATTTTTAAAAAATATATAATAAGAATAATAAAAAATAATATAATATTATTATCATTATTATTATTATTAAATTTATTTTTATAATAATTTTATTGAAGCAAAGTTATTTTTAAAATAAAATAATAATAATAAAAAGAATAAAAAATAACATAATAAAATTAATTTTTATTATTATTATCATTACTATTTTTAAATTTACATTTATTAATGTTTATTTAAGCAAAGGAAATAAAAGGAAACAATTTAGTTATTTTGAAATAAAAAATAACAATAATAAATAACATAAATATTATTATTATTATTAAATTTATTTTTATAATGATTTTATTTAAGGAAAGGAAATAAAAGGAAATTATTTAATTTTTTTAAATTAAATTTAATCATAATAAAACTTATTTTATTCTTATTATTATGACAAAATTTACTTTTATAATAATTTAATTTAGGGAAAGGAAATAAATGACATTATTTAATTATTTTTAAATAAATATAATAAGAATAATAAAAATAAGAATAGTAAAAATTATTATTATTATTTTTATAATAATGTAATTGAAGGAAAGGAAATAAAAGGATATTATTTAATTATTTTAAAATTAAATTTAATAATAAGAATAATTAATAACATAAATAAAAATAATTTTAATAATATTATTATTAAATTTAATTTTATAATAATATAATTTAAGGAAATAAATAACATTATTTGATTATTCTTAAATTAAATATAATAAAAACAATAAGAATAATTAAAAACATAATAAAAATAATTTCATTGATATTATTAATAAATTGTAATTTTATAATAATTTAATTTAAGGAAAGGAAATAAAAGAAAATTGCTTATTTTTTAAATTAAATTTTATAATAATAATAATAATAATAATAATAATAATAATAACAACAATTATTATTATTATTATTACACAAAATTCTGCAAATAAATAACCAGGAAACGTATCTCTTTCATTAAATACTTTATTTTCCATTTTTTCTTTGCGTCGTTTTCACTTCCATTTTTTGGAAATAAAATATCCCAAATATATATATTTAAATATATATATATATTTATAAGGCTAAAGTGAGCAGCAATTCACGATTTAAGGCATTAAACAATTCTTTAAAAATCCCCAAAAATCACTTTCGAAAAGCAGCGACAAAGTTTTAAAAGTGCGGGTCGTTTTGGGCTGGAATGTGTAGTTTCCGAGGATTATGGGAATTGTAGTCCTTTTCCTGGGTCGATCAATACTGGCACTGGCAAATCCAAATACAGTCATTAAAATAATATATTTATATAATTTATATATATAAATTAGACAAAATCCTGCTGCATGCATTGTCCCTGGTTTGGATCCGCTCCCGATTTTAGTCCGAACTTTAAACGTTTGATAAGTTTTATAAACCCCTAACAATATTTTTGGATAGGATTTTAAAATTATTTTAAAAATTTAATTTAATTTGTGCAAATAAATCATCATCAAAAAAGGATAGCCTCGAATTCAAATTTTTTAAATAAATTATAATTAATTATAATAATAATAATATAATATAATATAATGATGTTATGTTATATTATAAATTATATTTTATTGTATTAATAAATATAATTCATATCAAAACATAATACAGTCATTGGAAATCATTTTATTATATTTGAATTTTTTATTTTATTAATAAATATAAATTATATAATTCAAGTGCTTTTGCAGTTCGGATTAAAAACCCAGAGCGGATTGATCACCTGATTAAGCTGCAGTGCTTAATATTTCATTAAAAATCAATCTGATCGATCAATAATGTCAATGATTGATTTTTAATGAAATATTAAGCACTGCAGCCCTCATTTCCCCAATTATTATTATCATTATTATTATTATTATTACTATTTAATTATATTTACATCCAGAAATAAAAATATTGGGGAAATATTTTTAAAAATAAATTCTGAGTTGTTAAAAAATGTTTCAGGTCTTATACAGACAATGCAAAAATCCCGAGGAAACCAGAAGAATTCCATAACTTTTCTTTTTTGCAAATTTTATAATTTTTTTGCAAATTTTTCATATTTTTACAAAATTTTGTAAATTTATACGAATTTTGCAAATTTTCATAAATTTTGCAAATTTTTACAAATTTTTCATATTTTTACAATTTTTCTCAAATTTTTCAAAATTTTCAAATAAATTTCAAATTTTTATAATTTTTGCAAATTTTCACAAATTTTATAAATTTTTGCAAATTTATCCAAATTTCTCCAGATTTTTCATATTTTTTTTAAAAAATTCAAATTTTGTAAATTTTTCATTTTTTTCCCCAATTTTATTAATTTTTACAAATTTTGCAAATTTTTGCAAATTTGGTAAATTTTTGCAAATTTTGCAAATCCGAGACCAACGACATCGGTATTTTTGCAGGAATAAAAGGGGGATTTTTTTTTAGTCCTTCGTCAAGCTTTGTAGTTCAGCTCGGCGTTCATTTTGGTGTACATTTCGTAAATGGCGTCCAGAATCGGCGTCGCTTTCGATAGAAATTGGTGGATTTTCTCTAAAGTTTCCTCTTCTTTCACTTCTTTCCCTTTTTCCAAGGCTTTGAGCAAATCCGATTTATAAGGAAGGGCATAAACGGATCCCTGGATTTGGGATAAAACGGGAATCAGAACCAAAATTGCAACAATTTAAATAGGTTTAATTATGCAAAAAAAATTGCATTTAAATAGGTTTAAATTTGCAAAAAAAAAAATCGGTATGTATATATGCAAAAATTATCATTAAAATAAATAATAAATAATATTTATTTATTTATACATAGGCTTAAATGTGCAAAAATTGTTATTTAAATGGCTTAAGTATGCAATAAAATTGGCATTTAAATATGAAAAAATTTAAATAAGATAATTTAAATAATTTAAGATAATTTAAATAATTTAAATAAGATTTAACATGCAAAGAAAATGGTATTTATATATGCAAATAATATTTATATGTATTTACATATGCAAAAACTAGTATGTGAATAATATTAAATGTGCAAAACATGGTAATTTATATATGCAAATATATTTATATATTTCAATGTGCAAAAACCTGGTATTTAAATATGCAAAAAAATGGCATTAAAATAGGCTTAAATGTACAAAAAATTGCTATTTATATATGCTATATACGGCATTTAAATAGGCTGTGATATGCCAAAAATTGGTATTTTTAAATGCAAAATACAGCATGTAAATATGCAAAAAATGTTATTTAAATAATCTAAATATGCAAAAAAATCAGCATTTAAATAGGCTTAAATACAGAAAAAAATTGGAAATTTAATATACATATAAATGCAAAGACTTTGCATTTAAATAAGCGTAAATTTGCAAAAAAAATCATATTTTTTGCAAATTAAATATGATTTTTTTTGCAAATTTAAGCTTGTTTAATTACATTTTTTTTTTGCATAAATATTAAAATTTCAATTTTTAATATTTTGTAATAATTTTTTCGGGGCAAGACCTTACCAAGAAAAGTTTCTGGAGCATCCACCCGTGATATTTCCGGAGGGCGATTTCGTACGCTTTCGTGGCGTTGACGCGGATGAGGTTGGGATGGTCTTCGTCGCGTTCGCCGTCGCAAAGGCTCTGGAGCAAAACCTGGATGAACTTCAGGCCCCTGAGAAGAAGAAGAAGAAGAAGAAGAAGAAGGACCACCGTCAAAAACGGGAGGAAAAAAATCAATTAAAAATAAAAATTAATTAGTATTTTTTTTAAACCTCTCTAGGAATTTCTAGGTCCTCCAGCGCAACTCTATGGTCAATATTGGGTCATAGAGTCACTCTGGAGGACCCACAAATGCCTAGAGAGGCGTCTTATCTAGGATTTCTAGTACAACTCTATGGTAAATACCCATTAATTGACCATAGAGTCACTCTGGAGGACCCACAAATGCCTAGAGAGGCGTCTTATCTAGGATTTCTGGTACAACTCTATGGTCTATACCTATCAATTGACCATAGAGTCACTCTGGAGGACTCAGAAATGCCTAGAGAGGCATCCCCTCTAGGAGTTTCAATACAACTCTATGGTCATTGTCCAATATTTGACCATAGAGTCACTCTGGAGGACTCAGAAATGCCTAGAGAGGCGTCCTATCTAGGAATTCTAGTATAACTCTATGATCATTATCCAACGTTTGACCATAGAGTCTCTCTGGAGGACCCACAAATGCCTAGAGAGGCAATACAATGCAACTCTATGGTCAACATCCCTATCCAACGCTCTTGATAAGCGTCCTCTCTAGGAATCTCTAGGTCCTCCGGCGCAAATAATAATAATAATAATAATACGCGAAAATCCCACCTTTTCAGCCACATTAACGCCAGCGTCGCGCCGACTTTGGGCCACGCCGAACCGTGGATTTCCTTCTCGACTTCCAGGATGTTCTGCAACGTTTTGAACTTCGCCGGGTCCGATTCGTAAACCGCCCGGATTTTCTGAAAACGAAAAAAAAAAATTATTATTATTATTATTATTATTATTGAGAATCGTATTGGCCTTTTTTGCTGCAGCGAGGGCTTATTAATATTTATTATTTTATTATTAATAATAATAATAATAATAATAATAAAAAATCTTAATATTCCCAGATAAATTGCCTTTGACCAGCGCATAAACTGGAGAATCATATTGGCCTTTTTTGCTGCAGCGATGGGTTATTAATATTAATTATTATATTTATAATAATAAAAATAATAATAATAATATTAATAAAATATATTAATATTCCCAGATAAATCAGCTTTGACCAGCCCATAAAGTGGAGAATTGTATTGGCCTTTTTTGCTGCAGCGACGGGTTATTAATAATAATTATATTTATTATAATAATAATAATAATAATAATAATAAATTACCTTAATATTCCCAGATAAGTCGGCTTTGACTGGCGCATACACGATCGGTGTTCCTAGGCAATCTGAAAAAAAGATGGTGAAAAATAATTTGGAAAAATTATAAATTAGAATAATAATTATAATTTAATTATTTAACTTATATATAAATTAATTAAGAATAATTTGGACAAATTATAAAATTATAATAATTATAATTGAAATATTTAACATATATAAATTAATAAAATAATAAAATGATGAAATGAAATGAAATAAAATAATAAATAAAATAAAATGAATAAAAAAAAATAAAATATTAAATTAATGCAATTTATTTTATTCTATCTGCAACTAATTTGGATAAGTTATAAATTATAATAATTATCATTTAATTATTTAACTTACATATAAATTAATAAAAATAAATTTAAATAATACATAAAATGAATTTAAATAATAAATAAAATAAAATAAATAAAAATAAATAAATAACAATAAATTAATGCAATTTAATTTATTCTACCTGCAATAATTTGGATAAATTGTTAATTATAATGATTATCATTTAATTATTTAACATATATAAATCAATAATAATAAATTTAAATAATACATAAATGTAAATAATAAATAAAAATAAATAAAAATAAATGAATGCAATTAAATTTATTCTATGTGCAAATAATTTGGATAAATTATAAATTATAATAATTATAATTTAATTATTTAACATATATAAATTAATAATAATGAATTAAAATAATAAAAAAATAAAATAAAATAAAAAATAAAATAAAAAATAAATTAATGCAATTTAATTTATTCTTTCTGCAAATGCTAACGACTCCAGATTTTAATTTAATGCAATGAGAAATAGGTCTTTTGTCTACAGACAGTTTTGGGGCAGAAAGCTTTAAAATAACGTTTTCCAAAGATAATGGAGGATATTGTTAAGAGTCGTTGGGGCAAGACAAACCCGTTTATTGTTTGGTTTTTGCATGACGAAACCGGTGGCGAGATCGAGAGACGTCTCTGTCTCTGTGCAAAAAGAGGAGGAACTTTGGGATTCTATGTATTCCTGCATGGCAGAAGGTGTATTCTATGTATTCCTGCATGGCAGAAGAGGGTTGGACTATAGGGCCCTTAGTAGCCCCTTCTGACTCTAGCGTTCTATGTATTCCTGCATGTCATTCTATGTATTCCTGCATGGCAGAAGAGGGTTGGACTATAGGACCCTTAGTAGCCCCTTCCGACTCTAGTGTTCTCTGTATTCCTGCATGTCGTTCTATGTATTCCTGCATGGCAGAACACACCTTGAAGTTTTGCAAGGATTTCCCCCGAGGGAAATCCTTGATGCAACGGCGAACGGCGACAACAAAACCAGCCGTTCCTGTTCTTCCCGTTGGACCCGTTTTGGCGCAATTCCGCACGAAAAGTTACGCCAGATTTTGCGTCGCCCGAACCCGCGCCTCTGGAGCGGCTGTAAAAGGCGATTTTTTGCCGTGGGATAAATTCAGGAATAATGGGATTTGCAGTCTGAGGGCATGCGTGGTATTTCCAAGCAATCTTCCCATTTAATACAATTGATCAATTGATTGATTGATCGATTGATTCAGATCTTGGAAAAACCGAATGCAATGCAACCCTTGAGAAACTTATCTACAGTCAGTTTTGTGATCAATTAACTAACTGCGTCCAAAGGTGACCGATAATGCACATATCCATCAGATTCGTGATCAATTAATCGATCGATCGTGGTCAAGACTGATCGAGATGCGGTCTTTCGTCCACACGTTCACCAGCATTGTGATCGATTTAATTTATTAATCAGTTGTGGTCAAAACTGACCGATATGTCGTCTTTTGTCCATGTTATCGATCAGCTTTGTGATCAATTAATTAATCAATTAATCAATTAACTGAACACCATTAATGAATTCATGAATGGGTCGTGACCCTAATGTCAAGTCTTATCTTTAAGGTCACGAATTGAACGCTATTAATGAATGAATGAATTGATTAATTGATTAATTAATTGATCAATTGATCAATTAATTAATCAACACACTCATTAATGATGTTCAAGTTGTGACGACTCGAATGCTCTAAACGAGTAAACGAAAGAATGAATGGATTGATTAATCGATCAATTGATCAAATAATTTGTTAATTCATTAATTCATTCGAAAAACGCAATTTCTCCGATCAAATCATTCGAACCCGGGGCCAAATCGCGGAGCCCGTTATTAGACGGAGCGACAACTTCGTTTATTTACTAACGGCTTATTCGTATTAGACGCTCAAATCCAGACGGACGAAAGGATCAAACTCCTCCGAAGGCAAACATTTACTCAACGTCTCCGTTTACACAAAGGTGTAAATTAGTGTGAGATTTTTTCCCATCAATGAGGCAAGAAAACTCGTTAATTAATTCTCAATTAACTTGTTAAACTTGTCGATTACGGGACGGAATTAATACATTAATCTCGTCGATCGTTGGATGGAATTAATATGTTAAACTAATTGATCACGGGTTGGAATTAATACATTAAATTCGTTGATAATGGGTCGGAATTAATGAATTAAAGTCGTTGATCATGGGTCAGAATTAATACATTAAATTCGTTGATCATAGGTCAGAATTAATACATTAAATTCGTAGATAATGGGTCAGAATTAACAAATTAAATTCATTGATAATAGGTCAGAATTAATACATTAAATTCGTCGATCATGGGTCAGAATTAACAAATTAAATTCATTGATAATAGGTCAGAATTAATACATTTATCTCGTTGATAATGGGTCGGAATTAATACATTAAACTCATTGATAATGGGTCAGAATTAACAAATTAAACTCGTTGATAATGGGTCGGAATTAATACATTAAATTTGTTGATAATGGGTCAGAATTAATACATTAAACTCATTGATAATGGGTCAGAATTAACAAATTAAACTTCTTGATTATAGGTCAGAATTAATAAATTAAACTCGTTGATAAAAAGTCAGAATTAACAAATTAAACTCGTTGATAAAAGGTCAGAATTAATACATTAAACTCATTGATAATGGGTCAGAATTAACAAATTAAACTCGTTGATTATAGGTAAGAATTAACAAATTAAACTCCTTGATTATAGGTCAGAATTAATACATTAAATTCGTTGATCATAGGTC
Organism: Urosaurus nigricauda; assembly: GCA_034509955.1. Taxonomy (NCBI): domain Eukaryota; kingdom Metazoa; phylum Chordata; class Lepidosauria; order Squamata; family Phrynosomatidae; genus Urosaurus; species Urosaurus nigricauda. Next base: position 21,360,498 of record JAOEGL010000014.1, on the reverse strand, counting down.
AGAATTAATAAATTAAACTCCTTGATTATAGGTCAGAATTAATACATTAAACTCGTTGATAATGGGTCAGAATTAACAAATTAAATTCGTTGATCATGGGTCGGAATTAACACATTAACAAATTCATTGATCAAGGGTCAGAATTAACAGGTTAAATTAATTGATCATGGATCGGAATTAGTACGTTAACAAACTTATTGATCACGAGTCAGAATTGATACGTTAAACTCGTTGATTAAGGGCTGGGATTAACACTCGATCATGTTAATTAACATGTTAATAAAGTCGTTGATCATTTTGATAAAGTCGTTGATTGGAATTACCATGTTATCAAATGAATTGATCAGAGATCAGAATCAAAACGTTAACAAACTCATTGATCGCGAGTCGCAATTAACAAACTCGTTATTGATCACGGGTCGGAATTATCACCTTAACAAATTAATTGATCATGGGTTGCAATTAACATGTTAGCAAACTCGTTATTAATTTACAAAAATGTAAATTATTTATTCTTTCAAATCAATTCCATTGTATTTTGTAATTCCGATTATACTGTAATTCATTACAAATTAGTTAATGAAAACAGTTATCATTAATGGATTTGTATAATGCATTAAAGGATTTAATCGATGATAAATTAATAATGGATTAATGATTAATAAATAATGATAATGGGTCAATGGACTTAATGGATTTATAATTATAATTATGTTGCGAAGGTAATCCGTTACAATTTTGATAATGACTTTGCTCCACCGAGAAAGGCAAATAGAAATTTTAATTTATTAATAAATAAATTTATAAATAAATAATAATTAATAAATAAAAAGGAATTATTTCGCCTTCCTCAATTTAATAAATTAATTCGGAGGAATATAATCTGGGAGAGAATTCTTGCTTGTAATTAGTTGGAATTAACAATTGATTTAATAAATCAATAAATTTTAATTGCAAATAGAAGCCGAATCTTTGCATGCATTTAGTTGCAATTAATAATTGATTTAATAAATCAATAACTTTTAATTGCAAATAGAAGTCAAATCCTTGCATGCATTTAGTTGCAATTAACAATTGATTTAATAAGTCAATAAATTTTAATTGCAAATAGAAGTCGAATCCTTGCATGCATTTATTTGCAATTAACAATTGATTTAATAAGTCAATAAATTTTAATTGCAAATAGAAGTCGAATCCTTGCCTGTATTTAGTTGCAATTAAAAATTGATTTAATAAATCAATAAATTTTAATTGCAAATAGAAGTCGAATCCTTGCATGTATTTAGTTGCAATTAAAAATTGATGTAATAAATTAATAAATTTTAATTGCAAATAGAAGTCGAATCCTTGCATGCATTTGGTTGCAATTAACAATTGATTTAATAAATCAATAAATTTTAATTGCAAATAGAAGTCGAATCCTTGCATGTATTTAGTTGCAATTAACAATTGATTTAATAAATCAATAAATTTTAATTGCAAACAGAAGCCGAATCCTTGCATGCATTTAGTTGCAATTAACAATTGATTTAATAAATCAATAAATTTTAATTGCAAATAGAAGTCGAATCCTTGCATGTATTTAGTTGCAATTAAAAATTGATTTAATAAATCAATAAATTTTAATTGCAAATAGGAGTCGAATCCTTGCATGTATTTAGTTGCAATTAACAATTGATTTAATAAATCAATAAATTTTAATTGCAAATAGAAGTCGAATCCTTGCATGCATTTAGTTGCAATTAACAAATGATTTAATCAATTAATAAATTTAATCAACTAATTCGGAGGAATACAATCTGGGAGAGTTTGAAACAAGGCTTGGGTTGCAAATAGGAGTCGAATCCTTGCATGTATTCAGTTGCAATTAAAAATTGATTTAATAAATCAATAAATTTAATCAATCAATTAATTGATCCATTAATTCGGAGGAGTCTGATGCACTTAAATCCTTGAATTTCTTTAGTTGCAATTAAATGCAATTAGAGACGTAAAGTCTGAGTAGGACAATTACTCAACCGTGCCCCGAGATCGAATCTCGCGGATCCTCAGGGCAACTTACACACCTGAAAAGGTGCGGCCGGGTGGGCGGATTAAGTAACTTGGGTAAGAGTAACTACTCATTAAGGTGTGGTTTGCGATTGCAAAACCCCAGCGCCTGGAGAAGTTCCTTTTTTTCAGGGACTACGATGCCCAGAATCCTCCGACCCGACCGTGAGTAAAACTTACTATTGCTACTACTACTAGTACTAGTAGTACTACTACTACCCTAGTTTGCAATGGGTTGACTTTCCTTACAAGTAAAAGGTGAAGAAAGTGACGGGAACCAGGTGCACCGCGCAAATGAAGGTGCGAGTAACCGCTACTACTGCGAGTACAAATTACTACTACCCCAATTTACAACGGCTTCAGTTTCCTTGAAGGGATAGTATAGCAAAGAGACAAAGAAAGTGATGGAAAACAGGTGAAGGACCGCTCCAGAGTAAAACCTACTATCGCTACTACTACTACTACTTTGCAACTGCTTGCAAATGGCTTGAGTAACTTCTTGCAAAGCGGGGGAGCAAGCGACGGAAGCCGGGAGCACAAAGAAAGTTAAACTTACACCCAGGTGAGGAAAAGGGGTTACTCACAGGTTACTACTACTACTACTACTACCCTCCCCAGATTGCAATGGCAACTACATGAGTAAATCCAGGCAAAAGGGGGTCGAAAGTGATGGAAACAAGCTGCACACAAAGGGAGGGAAGGTAACTTTGTTGTGAGCAAAACCAACCATTGCTACTACTAGTAGTAGTAATAGTAGTTTGCAATATTTTGTGGGGAGTTTGAGTTTTGCAAAGAGGAGTAGGAAGCGACGAAAGCCAGGTGCACCTTCTCGCACTCGGAGCAGGGAGAAAAACCACTCCGTAGTAAAACTTACTACTAGTAGTAGTACTACTACTCCAGCTTGTAATGGATGGAGTTTCCATGCAAATGAATGGGAGATAACGACAGAAACGAGGTGAACAAAAGGAGGCGAAACATGGCGCACCGGGTTTTACTACGGACGAGTAAATACTACTATTCCTACTACTACAACCTGCTTAAAAGCAAAGCAACAAACAATCCCATGCAATGCAGGAACGGATGCGACAGAAAACCAGGTGCAGAGAGTAAATTACAAACCGCTAGTTGCAACGCAAAGTAGTAGTAGTAGTAGTAAAGTAGTAGTATTTTTTTTGGCTTCGCGACGCTTGCAAAGGGCTTACTACTCGCGAGTAAAACCAGGTCCAAACATTACCAAAAAATAGACAAAGCGATAGAAGCAAAAACCAGGTGCGCGAAATAAATAATAATAATAATCAAGGTAGTAAATTTACTCCTAGGAGTAAAAGTTACTACTACTACTATTTTTCCGGATTGCAAAACCAGGTGGAAAACTTACAAAAAGGAAAAGAGGACAAATTAAAACTTAAAAACCAGGTGCACGAATAAATACAACAAGGTGCAAATTTTTTTGCAAAAAAAAAAAAATTTGCAAAATTTTTTTGCAAAATTTTTTTTGCAATATTTTTTTGCAATTTTTTTGCAATTTTTTGGGGGGGGATTTTTAAAGGGATTTTTTTTTGGGGGGGGGGGTCTTACCGAAGAAAGGAGGGAGGTGAGCCACAGCTTCCAAAAAGGGCTGAGTATCGATCTGTTTATCGGCTGGGAGAGACTTGAACTCATGCTCCAAAAGCAAAGCCATGGCTTTAGAGCCTTTTCTTTCTCTGCTTCTTTCCTCTGACTTTCTTTCTGGAAAACTAACTCTTCCTGGGAGGGAGGGAGGGGCCAGAGGGAGGAGGAGGAGGAGGAAGGGGAGGGGCCACCCTGGCCACGCCCACAAAGGGGAGGGACCACACCCATCGAGAGGACACGCCCCCTTCCCCTCCCATTTTTTCCCCTCCAATTTTTTTGGGAGCAAGAGTCACCAGGGCCATGTGCAGAGTGCAAAGCATGCTGCTGCTGCTGCTGCTATTATTATTATTATTATTATTATTATTATTATTATTATTATTAATTTTATTTTTATTTTTTATTTTTTATTTTTTATTTTTTATTTATAAATAATTTAAAAATATTTATAAATATTTAAAAATAAATTAAAAAAGAAATTATTAATTATTCCTTCTCTTTCACACTAAGAGTTTGTGTTTGAAAAATTATTTATTGATTATTTAATTTATTATTATTATTATTATTATTATTATTTATATATTATGTGTTATACTATTCAGAGTCACCAGGTCCATGTGCAGAGTGCAAAGCATGCTATTAATTATTATTATTATTATTATTATTATTATTATTATTATTATTATTATTATTTTATTATTATTTATTCCCTCTCTTTCTCACTAAGAGTTTGTATTTGAAAAATTATTTATTGATTATTTAATTTATTATTATTATTTATTAAATATTATGTGTTATACTATTTAGAGTCACCAGGTCCATGTGCAGAGTGCAATGCATGCTATTATTATTATTATTATTATTATTATTATTATTATTTTATTTTATTTTATTTTATTTTTATTTATAAATAATTTTAAAATATTTATATATATTTAAAAATAAATAAATAAATAAATAAATATTCCTTCTCTTTCGCACTAAGAGTTTGGGTTTGAAAAAATTATCTATTGATTATTTAATTTATTATTATTATTATTATTATTTATTATATATTATGTGCTATACTATTTAGAGTCACCAGGTCCATGTGCAGAGTGCAAAGCATTATATTATTATTATTATTATTATTATTATTATTATTATTATTATTATCTCTATCACTAAGAGTTTGTGTTTGAAAAATTATTTATTGATTATTTAATATATTATTATTATTTATTATATTTTATGTGTTATATTATTTATTATGTTTATTATATTATTTATTATATATTATGTGTTATGCTATCTATTATATTTAGTATATCATTTATTATATATTATATTATTTATTATATTTATTATATTATTTATTATGTATTATGTGTAATGTTATTTATTATATTTATTATTATTATTATTATTATTATTAATTATATATTATGTATCATATTATTTATTATATTTATTGTATTATTTATTATATATTATGTGTCGTGTTATCTATTATATTTATTGTATCATTTATTATATGTTATATTATTTATTACATTTGTTATATTATTTATTATGTATTATGTGTCATATTATTTATTATATTAATTATATTATTATTAATTATATATTATGTATCATATTATTTATTATATTATATTATTTATTATATATTATGTGTTATATTATTTATTTATTATATTATTTAATATATTTATTATGTTTATTATATGTTTATTTATATCCATGCACACACACATAAGTAATATATAAAGTGATATATATATATATATATATATATAGTGTGTGTGTGTATATATAGTATATATGAATATATATATTGTGTGTATATATATATATATATATACATATTGCATATATGTATATTAAATATTATATATATTATATATTACACACATACATATATATGACATGTTATATACATATTAAATTTTATATATTACATTTTACATTATATAGATATATATATATAATATATAATATATACAATATGTAACATACATATATAATGTATAATATGTATCTATACAATAAGTAATGCACATATATTAAATATATAATAATAAATATAATTATTATATAATAAATAAAAATAATAAAAATTAGGCAAAATGACATATGAAATAATAATTACACAACCTGTAATCCATATCTACATATCTATATATTTATATATCAATATATCTATATTGCAAACCTGACTATATCTATATCTATATCTATATATCATTACAATGGTTTTCAATCTCTATCTCTATCATTACAATTGTATTCAATCTATATCTATATAATTACAAATGTTTTCAATCTTTATCTATATCTATATAATTACAATTGTTTTCAATCTATATCTATATTTATATAATTATAATTGTTTACATCTACATCTATATAATTACAATTGTTTCGATAAAAGACGGACGGGTTTTAACGCTTTAATCCGAGCCCTTCGTTAATTTCCCTCCCTCTTTTTTTAATCTCCGCTAATTACGTTTAAAATATTAATCAATATATATAAATAATTAATGACGCGAGGCTCCAAGAAAGCCTTGGAAGAAGAAGAAGAAGAAGGATAAAGAAGAAGAATAAAATAAAAATTTGAAAATTTCATTTTGGAAATATATATATATATATATAGTATATATATATATATATATATTTAATTAAAATTTATGATTTAATATTTCATCTGATTTAATATTTCATCTATAGCCACTCTATCAATATATCGGTTTTAATGGGGAAAGGACCTTGGGTTTAATTATCGATCGGGAATCGAACGTGACGCTGCGGCAAACAAGGCAAATACGATTGTAGAACGAATTAATAATAAATTTCCAAATTTGAGGCAATAATCCAGCTCTGTTCTGCGCTATGAAGTCTCATCCTGAGTCCTGGGTTCGAGTTTTAGGGAGGATATCGATCCTAAAATGGACACGAGCCAAAAGCGTGATGCTGCGGCAAACGAGGCCAATCCGATTTTAGACCGAATTAATAATTAACTCCCAAACTTGGGGCAATAATCCAGCTCTATTCTGCTGGGCATGAATTAAAAGTGTGATGCTGCGGCAAACAAGGCAAATACGATTTCGGCCCGAATTAATAATAACAAACTTCCAAACTTGAGGAAATAATCCTGCTCTGGATAATTGTCTCAAGCTTTGCAGCTACAGTTTATTATTATTATCAAAGTATTAATCTATTTATTTATTTATAATTTATAATTTATTATTATTAATCGTATTTGGCTTCGTCGCTGCAGCATCACGGCTCTGGCTCGCTTTCGATTTGAGATCGATAATAATCCCAGTTTCTCAGCATTTTTTATATACTGCAAACTGAGTTCAGAGGTTAATCGTCCGCATTCCGTATCCTTTTAAAGCATCCCACTTCCTCTTCCTCTCCGTCCTCCGTCCGTCCTCCGAGTCCCAAACCCATGGCTTGTTGGTACTCTACGAACTCGGCACGAAGAGGAGAAAAAGATGGTGATGATATAGGACTTCCCAGTCGCTTGTGTAAACGGCAAACTGCTGCACAATGGTTTGTGTAGTTATTTTTTCCCCGTCGTTCATACCTGGATTTAATCTGTGAGTTGCTGGACCGAGGATATGATCTGGCGACGCCGTTCCAGCCGGGTAGGCCGGTCCCCGACTTTCGATCGCCGCACAATATGTAATAAAAGTCGGCGGAGCATAATTGGTGAATAATTTACGCCGAGGGTCCGGTTTCCAGTCCGGGCGACACGGCGGCACCCGCGAGGAAAAAATGACTTTTGTGTTTCGTGCAACACAATCCGCGCAAGGAAACAAAAAAACGCGAAGGCGCAAGAGTGGCGCGGTTTCGTAGTTTTTTTCCGGCCTGACCTGAAACGACACCCAAGATTCCCTTTCAATTGGGGTGCGGAAATGATCCTGACCGGTGCCGGTTTAATTGGTGTCGTCCCACGTGCGAATCCTGGGATCTGTAGTTTTCGCAAATAATGCAGTTTGAGGCATGGGTTGTTTGTACTCTATGAACTCGGCAGGAAGAGAGGAAGAGGATGGGCACAGTCTTGGACTTCCCAGTTGGACGCACGGGTCGCATCGTCCTGTATGCGAATCCTGGGATTTGTAGTTTTCGCATCTCCACAGTAGGGTTGTTTGTAGTCTATCAACTCGGCAGAAAGAGGAGAAGAGGATGGACCCAATCCTGGCCTTCCCAGTTGGATGTATGGGCTTCATTGTCCTGTATGCGAATCCTGGGATTTGTAGTTTCCCAAGGTCTTTTATCATAGACATATTTAATTGAATTATTATGGTAATAATAATAATAATAATAATAATACTTTACTTTAACAGTTTAATCAGGTCTGGTCAATGTCACGGGCCAGAGTTCGAAACCCTTCTCTTCAATGGGCAAAAAGTCACACTCTCTCAGCCTCAGAGAATAAAAATAAAAATAACCCACCCACCAATTGACAATAAAGCTTTCCCCCAAAACATATCCCATTATAAGATACTTTTAGAGCTTTTTAGAGGGTCTAAATATGAAATGAATTGAAAAAATAAAGATATTCTATAATAATATAGTTATAAAAGTCTATCTCCGAAGCGAACCCGGAAGCGACCTGTGAGGCGCCGACTTTAAAATTTTTATTTTTCCTATCTCTATGTTTCATGCGTCGTTCAGACGCTTGGCCACGCCCCTTCGCGAATGCGGAAGCGGACGAGACGGACAGAGATCTTTATTCCCTCTTCGGCTTCCGTAGCCCAGA
>JAOEGL010000014.1:21321806-21351991 GCA_034509955.1 Urosaurus nigricauda | reverse complement strand
TCCGTTTTTAAAAGAAAGGGAAAAAAAATATTTTTTTTTTGTTTTCTTATGCTGATGCTGCTTAAAAAAAACAGCTAAACAGAGAACGAGGACAATTTTAGCAAAATTTTTAAAAATTACAAAATTTTACATTACAATTTTTTTTTTACGATCTTGAAAAATGATGAATAAATCACACTTTTTCCTTTGACTTATATTCCGTTTTATTCGTCAGAATTCGATCTCCGAGAATTAAATCCGAGAAATTAAATCTTTTTCGATTTTATTTCTGCAACTCGGTTGTCGTTGTTGTCTTTTTCCTTTAAGAAGGAAGGAAGGAGAAAAGGCAAGAAGGAAGGAAGGAAGGAAGGAAAGGAAGGAAAGAAAGGGAAAGAGTAAGGAAAGAAGGAAGGAAGGAACGAACGAACGAACGAAGGAAAGAAGAAGAGAAGGAAAGATAAAAGCAAGGAAGGAAGGAAGGAAGGAAAGAAAGAAAGAAAAAAGAAGGAAGGAAGAAACGAAGGAAAGAAAGAAAGAAAGAAGGAAGAAAAGAAAGAAGGAAGGAAAGAAAGAAAGAAAAAAGAAGGAAGGAAGAAACGAAGGAAAGAAAGAAGGAAGAAAAGAAAGAAGGAAGGAAGGAAGGAAGGAAAGAAAGAAAGAAATGAGAAAGAAGGAAGGAAAGAAAGAAAAAGAAAAGAAAGAACGAAGGAAGGAAGGAAGGAAAGGAAGAAAGAAAGAAAGAGAAATGAGAAGGAAGGAAGGAAAGAAAGAAAGAAGAAAAGAAATAATAAAGGAAGGAAGGAAGGAAAGAAAGAAAGAAGGAAGGAAAGAAAGAAAGAAAGAAGAAAAGAAAGAATGAAGGAAGGAAAAAGAAATAAAGAAGGAACGAAGGAAGGAAGAAGAGAAAGAAAGAAAGAAAGAAAGAGGGAAGGAAGGAAGGAAGAAGAGAAGGAAATGAAGAAAGAAGGAAAGAAAGAAGGAACGAACGAACGATGACAGAGGAAGAAAGGAAGGATGGAGATGGGAAGGAAGGGGTTCAAGGGAGTTTTGGGTCCGATTGTGGGTCCGGACTCAGGGCTCGAGTGCGAGTCCTGCGTCGGTCGTCGCTGTCGTTGCTTTCTCCGGCCGGAGACAGACGGCGAGGCGCTGGATGGAGGAAGAGACAGAAAAGGAAGAGCAGTTGGTGGGTCCGTCCCCCCCAAAAAATTGCCCCCATCCCTCCATTTTTTTCGGGGGGGCGGGGCTCTTTTTTTCGGGGGTCCGCTGACCTGTTTGAGGGACCCCGGGGTCCCTAGGATCTTGTAGGCCATATAGAGAGGGATGCAGGCGAAGGACGAGGCCCCGACGAGGTAACCGACGGAGACGCTCCACGTGGGAAAGCGGTATTCGAAGAGAACGAGGGGAGCCGGGGTCCAGGAGGGAGCTGGCGATGGTCAACTGCGGACGAGAACGAGACGACGGTCGCGAGGACACCTCACACGACCCCCTTCGCGGAGATTCGGATTTCCTCCTCGTCCTCCGTCCGGTCGGGGGTTTCGTTTAGCGGCATCAGCGCCGGATGGAAAAAAGTTGCTAAAAACACGGAACTTTCCGCTCGCGTCGGAGCGAACGAAGCTTAAAGTGGTATTTAATCCTGAAAAGCATCCCTTCCATGCAATACGGTAAGTTTAAAAAATATATAAAATAAAAAATTAAATTAAATTAAATTAATTAAATTAAAAAAAATTTTTTTTTTTCATTTGTCATGCAATTTTTGCCATTCATAAATATTGTGAGTTTTTGGATAAAAAGGGAATTTAGTTCGCCAAAGCTTCCTTTTTATGCAATATTTTTAGTTAAAATAAAATAAATAAAAATAATTAAATTAATTAAATTAATAAATAAGTTATTTCTCATGCAAGGTTTCCCTTTCACAAATATTATTAGTTTTGGATGATTTTAAAAAAAATAATATTTATTTATGCAAAGGTTCCCTTTCATGCAATACTGTTAGTTTTAAAATAAAGTAAAATAATTAAGAAAATTACATTAAATTAATTAAATTAATAAATAAGTTATTTCTCATGCAAGGTTTCCCTTTCACAAATATTGTGATTTTTTTGGATAAAAAGGGAATTTAGTTCTCCAAAGCTTTCCTTTAAGGCAATACTGTATTGTTAGATTAAATAAAATAAAATTAAATGAATTTAAAAAATTAATTAATTGATTAATAAGTTTATTTGTCATGCAAGGTTTCCCTTTCGCAAATATTATTAGTTTTGGATATAAATAAAGGTATTTAGTTCTGCAAAGCTTCCTTTTCATGCAATATTGTTAGTTTAAAAAATAAAATAAATAATAAATTTAAATTAAATAAATTATTTGTCATGCAAGGTTTCCCTTTCACAAATATTGTGAGTTTTGGATTTAAAAAAAGGTATTTAGTTCTGCAAAGCTTCCCTTTCAAGCAACATTGTTAGTTAAAAAATAAATAAAATAAAATAGTAAATGTAAAATAAAATATATAGAATATAAAATAAAAATATAATATAATAATAAAATAAAATATTTGTCATGCAAGGTTTCCTTTTCACAAATATTATTCGTTTCGGATTTAAAAAAGGTATTTAGTTATGAAAAGCTTCCCTTTCATGCAATATTCTTAGTTTAAATAAATAAAATAAAATAGAAAATAAAATAAAAAATATAATATAATAATAAAATAAAATAGTTATTTGTGATGCAAGGTTTCCCTTTCACAAATATTATTTAGTTTCAGATTTTACAAAAAGGTATTTAGTTCTGCAAGCCTTCCCTTTCAAGCAATATTGTTAGTTAAATAATAAATAAAAAATAAAATATATAGAAAATAAAATGAAAATAAAATATAGAAAATAAAATATACAATAAAATATACAATAAAATAAAACATATAAAATAAAATATGAAATAAAATAAAATATAGAAAATTAAATTATAAATAAAATAAAATATATAATATAATATAATATAATAATAAAATAATACAATAAAATGAAATAGTTATTTGTCATCCAAGGTTTCCCTTTCACAGGTTATTGTGTGTTTTGGATAAAAAGAGGTATTTAGTTCTGCAAAGGATAAAAAATAAAATAAAATAAAAATAAAATTTACATATTTTAAATTTTATTTTTATTTTTTGGATAATATTCTTAATACTCACAGCGAGGAAAGCTGGGCTGATGGCAACCCAGCAAACTTGCCAGAAAATCCCCGGAGAAAATCCCAGCATGGCTTTTATATCGCTGCAAAATTGATGGATCCCTGGTTTAAAAAAGCAAAGGGGAAAAAATTAATAATAATTAATAATAAAAATAACCTTGGTCACACTCTCTCAGCCTCAGAGTAAATCAAGAAGAAGCCTCTTAGGCGTTAATTAGTAAAACGTAACTCAGTAATGCACAGAGGCAGCTATTTTAATTTTAATTTTATGTTAATTTTAATTTAGTTTTAAACAATTTTAATTTAATTTAATAAATTAATTTGATTTGAATTGAATTGAATTGAATTTGAAATAATTTTAATTTTAATATATTAATTTTAATTTAATTGAATTTAATTTGAAATAATTTTAATTTAATTTAATAAATTTGATTTTAATTTAATTTATTTATTTTGAAATAATTTTAATTTTATTTAATAAACTAATTTAATTTGAAATAATTTAAATTTAATTTATTACATTAATTTGATTTTAATTTAATGTGTTTTAATTTTAAATAATTTTGATTTAATTTCATAATTAAATTTAATTATTAAATTAGAATAAATTTAAATTGATTCAATTAATTTTAAATTAATTTTAACTTACCATAAAACCAGGAGACGGCGATGGCTTCGAGGAAGACGACCGCTAAAATCGAACACCCAGCGCCAAATTCTTCCAGGAGTTTCACGACATACGAACCGCCCTGAAATAAGAAATTTAATAATTGGGGAAATTAATGTTAAAATTAAAATTAGATATCCATGTATAAAAGGGAACCCCATAGATACCCCTATCCTTTATTATTATTATTATAAATTTTATTATTATTATTATATATTATTATTATTTTATTTACATTATATTATTATCATTTACTTCATTATTTTTTTGTTATTTATTGTTATTCATGTATTTTATTATTATTGCTTACTCTATTAATATTTATTCGTATTTATTTTATTATTATATCATGTTCTTCATATACTTTATTTTTATTATTGCTATTTACTTTATTATTTATTTATTTATTTTCTTTCCTATTGGTACTTATTTTTAATTAATTACTTTATTATTATTATTATTATTATTATTATTTAGTATTTATTTTATTTTATTTTTATTCATTATTATTCATTATTATTTATTATTATCATTATTGCTATTCATTTTATCATTATTTACTTTATTATTATTATTATTTCTATTTATTTACTTTATTTTTATATTCTTTTTTATTTTTGCTATTGTCAATTAATACTATTATTATTATTATTATTTAGTATTTATTTTATTATTCTATATTTTTATTTACTTTATTATTTGCTTTACTATTATTATTATTTATTTACTTTATTATTACTATAATTAGTATTATTTATAGCTGTTTTTTATTTTATTATGTATATATATATATATATTATGTATATATATATATATATACACATACATTAATATATATATATATATATACACACATACATACATTAAATTATATATATATATATATATACACACACATTATTATTATTATTATTTTTAATAATATTACTATTTTATTTAATTTATTTTATTATTTCATTATTATTTATTAATATTAATTATTCATTATTTTATTATTAATTATTGTTTATATAGTTTATTATTATTGTTATTTATTATTTTTTCTTTAGTTTATTATTTTTAATTATTATTTATTTTATTATTATTTATTTCTATTTGTTTAATTTATTAATATTATTGATTTTATTGTTATTATTTATTGTTTATTATTATTATTATTATTATTTTCTTCTTAATATTTTAAGGCCACTCACATTGGTCAGCGTGGCCAAAGACCCCAGGAAGGACACGGCGATGAGTCCGAGGACGAAAAGCTCCCTCCGTTTGCCCAGCCGCTCCGGATATTCGTCCATAACGGCCGTGATGACCGCCTCCAGACCCCCAAACTGGCAAAAACAAAAAAGTCACATAGCCCAAATCATCTTGTGCCATGCAGGAATACATAGAACACTTCTGTCATGCAGGAATGCATAGAAATCCTTTTCGCCGCCAACGGATCCCGGATTTACCGTGCTGTCCAGGCCCAACGTGATCATCATGAGGAAGAAGATGATGGCGAAGAAGGTCGACCCGACCATGTTGGCAAGGGCTTCTGGGTAAGTGATGAAGAGGAGGCTCGGACCTAGAAGGGACCATAGAAGAGTTTTTTTTTCGGGTAGGGGTCCATTTTTGGGGACCATAAATATTTTTGGGGTCCGTCGTACCTTTGTCCTTCGCGACGTCCTCCACTTCCACGCCCCGCATTTCGGCCATGTACCCCAAAACGGCGAAGATGACGAAACCAGAAAGGAAACTGGTGAGGCAGTTGACCAAACTGGTGACGATGGCGTCCCTGGGAACGGATCCGCCATTAATTTTAATTTGGCCTCTCTAGGAATTTCTAGGTCCTCCAGCGCAACTCTATGGTCAATATCCGCCATTTTTATATATGTATGTATATTAACCATAGAGTTGTATTGGAGGACCTAGAGATTCCTAGAAGAGACATTTCTCTATTTGTTGGTCCTCCAGCGTAACTCTATGGTCAATATCTGACATATATATTAACCATAGAGTTGTATTGGAGGACCTAGAGATTCCTAGAAGGGACATTTCTCTATAGCCAATATCCTACATATATATATATATATATATATTAACCATAGAGTTGTATTGGAGGACCTAGAGATTCCTAGAAGGGACGTTTCTCTATGGTCAATATTTGATATATATATATTAACCATAGAGTTGTATTGGAGGACCTAGAGATTCCTAGAAGGGACATTTCTCTATGGTCAATATCCTACATATATATATATATATATATATATTAACCATAGAGTTGTATTGGAGGACCTAGAGATTCCTAGAAGGGACATTTCTCTATAGTCAATATCCTACATATATATATATATATATATATTAACCATAGAGTTGTATTGGAGGACCTAGAGATTCCTAGAAGGGACATTTCTCTATAGTCAATATCCTACATATATATATATATATTAACCATAGAGTTGTATTGGAGGACCTAGAGATTCCTAGAAGGGACATTTCTCTATAGTCAATATCCTACATATATATATATATATATATATATTAACCATAGAGTTGTATTGGAGGACCTAGAGATTCCTAGAAGGGACATTTCTCTATAGTCAATATCCTACATATATATATATATATATATATTAACCATAGAGTTGTATTGGAGGACCTAGAGATTCCTAGAAGGGACATTTCTCTATAGTCAATATCCTACATATATATATATATATATATATATTAACCATAGAGTTGTATTGGAGGACCCAGAGGTTCCTAGAAGGGACATTTCTCTATGGTCCATATCCGACATATATATTAACCACAGAGTTGTATTGGAGGACCTAGAGGTTCCTAGAAGGGACATTTCACTATGGTCAGTATCCTACATATATATTAACCATAGAGTTGTATTGGAGGACCTAGAGATTCCTAGAAGGGACATTTCTCTATGGTCCATATCTGACATATATATTAACCATAGAGTTGTACTGGAGGACCTAGAGATTCCTAGAGAGGAATGTTAATTTTTTTATTATTTTAATCAATTAAATGCATCAAGGCAGCGGTAATTAATCAATTAAATACGTCAATAGTAATAATAATAATAATAATAATAAATTACCGGTAGCAGTTGTTGTTGAAAGGGTTATAGCTGGCCAAAGCGAGGAGGACTCCGAAACCGGGACCCAAAGAGAAGAATATTTGCGCCGCTGCGTCGACCCAAACCTAAAACGGGAATAAAAGCACTATTAAGCTGTCCGCTCCGGATTTTGGTCCGAACTTTAAAGCAGAAATAGGCCTGTTATATGGCTCCTTTCATATTGAAATATTTTAATTTTATCGTTTCAACCTTAATCGGGTGCATGCAAAGCCAATTTGTGTAGTTTGTGTCGTTGTGAGCAAGGTAACGCAACCCCTTTGCGCCGCCTTGCGCTTCTTTGTTTTTCTCCCTAATTAGCTTTCGTGCAAATTTATAGTTAATTACAGACCGGAAACCCATTGTGTGTTTGCAATTGCGTTTGTGTGTTTGCAACACAAAGCTAAAACGAAATATAATGCATTTCGTTTAATGAGATGCGTGCTTGAATTAGTGATTTGCATTTTTACAAAACGGCAGATGTAAGCAAGATTTTCCTTTGCTCTGCTTCCATCCTCTGATCTCTTTTCGGTTGGTTTTAATTACCATTTAATTACCAACAATTAATATTATTATTATAGCGCTCCTCTGCGGATGGTAGTTGGCGCCTTGCGCCTCCATTCTCTTTTAAAGGGGAAATCTACGGCCCGAAATCGATCCCGAACTTTATGAGAGAGTTGAAACGAATAGGAAAAAGCATAGAAAAGCTGTCCCCCTGCGGCGACCGGCGGCGGCCGTTTTGCGCCGCCATTTTGTTGCCAACTTACGGCCGTGCTGGTGAGCTTCTCCCAGTTGGGTCTCAAGTAGAAGACGATCCCTCTCCACGCTCCGGGAAGGGTGGCCCCACGGATGAGGAGGACGAGCAAAACCACGTAGGGAAGAGTAGCCGTCACCCAAACCACCTACGGGGCGGGAGGAACGGCGGGGAGAACTGTAAATCCCAAAATCGGAAGGGTACCTAGAAGCTATCGACTCCAAGGAGAGTTGGGTTGGGTTGAGTTGGGTGGGCTAGATTGGGTTTGGTTGAGTTGAGTTGAATTGGGTTGAGCTGGGTTGGGGTGAGTTGAGTAGAGTAGGGTTGGGTTGGGTTGGGTTGAGGTGGGTTGTGTTGAATTGAGTTGGGTTGGGTTGGGTTGAGTTGAGTTGGGTTGGGTTGAGTTGAATTCAGTTGAGTTGGGTTGGGTTGGGTTGAGGTGGGTTGGGTTGAGTTGAATTGAGTTGAGTTGGGATGAGCTGGGTTGGGATGACTTGAGTAGGGTTGGGTTGGGTTGAATTGAGTTGAGTTGGGTTGAGTTGAATTGAGTTGAGTTGGGATGAGCTGGGTTGGGTTGAGATAAGTAGAGTTGGTTTGGGTTGAATTGAGCTGGGTTGGGGTGAGTTGGGTTGAGCTGAGTTGAATTGAGTTGAGTTGTGTTGGGTTGAGTAGAGTTGGGTTGGGTTGGGTTGAATTCAGTTGAGTTGAGTTGGGATTAGCTCGGTTGGGGTGAGTTGAGTTGAATTGAGTTAGGTTGGGTTGAGTTGAGTAGAGTTGGGTTGGGTTGAGTTGAATTGAGTTGGGTTGGGTTGAGTTGAATTGAGTTGAGTTGAATTGAGCTGAGTTGGGATGAGCTGGGTTGGGGTGAGTTGAGTAGAGTAGAATTGGGTTGGGTTGAGGTGGGTTGGGGTGAGTTGAGTAAGGTTGGGTTGGGGTGAGTTGAGTAGAGTTGGGTTGGGTTGGGTTGAGTAGAGTTGGGTTGGGTTGAATTGAGTTCAGTTGAGATGAGCTGGGTTGGGTTGGGTTGAGTTGAATTGAGTTGAGTTGGGTAGAGTTGAGTAGAGTTGGGTTGGATTGGGTTGAGTTGAGTTGGGATGAGCTGGGTTGGGGTGAGTTGAGTAGAGTTGGGTTGGGTTGAGTTGAATTGAGTTGGGATTAGCTCGGTTGGAGTGAGTTGAGTTGAATTGAGTTGAATTGGGTTGAGTTGAGTAGAGTTGGGTTGGGATGAGTTGAATTGGGTTGGGTTGGGTTGAGTAGAATTGGGTTAGGTTGGGTTGAGTTGAATTGAGTTGAGTTGGGATAAGCTCGGTTGGGGTCAATTGAGTAGAGATGGATTGGGTTCAGTTGAGTTGAATTGAGTAGAGTTGGGTTGGGTTGAATTGAGTTGGGTTGGGTTGGGTTTTGAGTTGGGTTGAATTGAGTTGGGTTGGGTTGGGTTGGGGTGAGTTGAGTAGGGTTGGGTTGGGTTGCGTTGAGTTGGGTTGAGTAGAGTAGAGTTGAGTTGGGTTGAGTTGAATTGAACTGACTTGAGTAGGGATGAGCTGGGTTGGAGTGAGTTCAGTTGAGTAGAGTAGGGTTGGATTGGGTTGGGTTGGGTTGTCAATCTAACCCAACCATCCTTTGGGTTGTAGACATACCAATTATTGGGTTGGGTTGAGTTAGGCTGGATTGGGTTGGGTTGGGTTGGGTTGTCAATCCAACCCAACCGTCCTTGGTCAATCTAGCTTAATTGTTGGCCAACCAGAGTCAAGATAATTCATTGGATTATCCAAAGGTTGGGTTGGGTTGTTGACAGCCCAACAGTTGGGTTGGGTTAGGCTTGGTTGGGTTGAGTTGAGTTGAGTTGGGTTGGGTTTGGTTGTCAATCCAACCCAATCATCCTTGGTCAACGCAAGTTAATTGTTGGTCAACCAAACTCAAGGTAATCCTACTGGGAGGTGTTGGCCTATCAACAACCAAACCCAGCCCAACTTCTCAATACTATGACCCAACTTGGCCAACCCAACCCAACTCAACCCAACAAGACCAACCCAACTTGGCCAACAGAACTCAACTCAATCCAACAACCGACACAACTTGGCCAACCAAACTCAACTCAACCCAACAAGACCAAACCCTACTTGGTCAACCCAACTAAACTCAAGCCAACAAGACCAACCCAACTTGGCCAACCAAACTCAACTCAACCCATCAAGACCAAACTCTACTTGTCCAACCCAACCCAACCCAACTCAACTCAACAAGACTGACCAAACTTGGCCAACCCAACCCAACTCAATCCAACAAGACCTACTCAGGTTGGCCAACCCAACTCAATTCAACCCAACAAGACTAACCCTACTTGGCCAACGCAACTCAACTCAACCCAACAAGAGCAACCCAACTTGGCCAACACAACTCAACTCAATCCAACAACTGACACAACTTGGCCAACCCAACTCAACTCAACCCAACAATACCAACCAAACTTGGCCAACCCAACTCAACCCAACAAGACCAAACCCTACTTGGCCAACCCAACTCAACTCAACCCAACAAGACCAAACCCTACTTGGCCAACCCAACTCAACTCAACCCAACAAGACCAACCCAACTTGGCCAATCGAACTGAACTCAACCCAACAAGACCAACCCAACTCAACAAGACCTACACAACTTGGCCAACCCAACCCAACTCAACTCAGCCAACCCATCTCAACTAAACCCGACAAGTCCAACCAAATTTGGCCAACCCAACTCAACTCAACCCAACAAGACCAACCCAACTTGGCCAACCCAACTCAACTCAACCCAACTTAGCCAACCCAACTCAACTCAACCCAACAAGACCCACCAAATTTGGCCAACCCAACCCAACTCAACCCAACAAGACCAAACCCTACTTGGCCAACCCAACTCAACTCAACCCAACAAGACCAACCCGACTTGGCCAATCGAACTGAACTCAACCCAACAAGACCAACCCAACTCAACAAGACCTACACAACTTGGCCAACCCAACTCAACTCAACTCAGCCAACCCATCTCAACTAAACCCGACAAGTCCAACCAAATTTGGCCAACCCAACTCAACTCAACCCAACAAGACCAACCCAACTTGGCCAACCCAACTCAACTCAACCCAACTTAGCCAACCCAACTCAACTCAACCCAACAAGACCCACCAAACTTGGCCAACCCAACCCAACTCAACCCAACAAGACCAAACCCTACTTGGCCAACCCAACTCAACTCAACCCAACAAGACCAACCCGACTTGGCCAATCGAACTGAACTCAACCCAACAAGACCAACCCAACTCAACAAGACCTACACAACTTGGCCAACCCAACTCAACTCAACTCAGCCAACCCATCTCAACTCAACCCGACAAGTCCAACCAAATTTGGCCAACCCAACTCAACTCAACCCAACAAGACCAACCCAACTTGGCCAACCCAACTCAACTCAACCCAACTTAGCCAACCCATCTCAACTCAACCCAACTCAACTAAAACGAACAAGACCGACCCAACTTGACCAACCCAACTCAACTCAACCCAACTCTTCCTTGCAGAAACCCAACTCCATGGGACCCAGTTGTAGTTGGACTTACTCCTACCTTCCCAGAGGTCTTGACCCCCTTCCAAAGGCTGAAGTAGACGATGGTGAAGATGAGGAAGAGGCAGAGGAGGAGTTGCCAACGGATCTCGCCCACGTCTTCGAGGCCATGGGAGTCCTGGAGGCCAAGGACCTTCCTCCTGCGGGGTAAGAGAAGGCCTTCGTTGGGTCAAAGGTCAGAGCAAAGGTCGGGGGAACGCAACAAAGATGTAGTAGTATCTCTTTGTTGTGGGTTTCCAAATAGTTTGCAAATTATAGGAACCCTTGGTTCAGAGGAGGTTTGCCATTGCCCCATACTCTGAGGCTGAGAGAGTGTGACTCGTCACCGAGTGAGTTTTGTGGACAAGCAGGGAATCGAACCTGGGTCTCCAGAAGTCTTTGTCCGAATTAATGAAGGGGTTTTGGGGGAGCATAAATTTTGACATTTATTATAGATAGATAGATAGATAGATAGATACACACAATTTTGTGGGATTTATTTTTATTAATATATATACATATATATATAAATATGGTATATATAAAATATTATATATATATATATATATACACAGACACATACATATATAATATATAATATATATATATATATATATATATATATAATTTATAATATGTATTATATGTATATATGGAAATATCACGAAAATTCAATATTTTTGCAAACTAAAAAATTAAGATAAATCTCATCTTTTTGAAAATTATATATATATATATATATATATATATATAAAATAAATATATAATAAAATAAAATAAATATATAATATGGTATTATATATATATATATATATATATATATAAAAACATTAAAAATAAATATTATATAAAAATAGAAGATTCATATAACATATATATATATATATACATTAAATAATGTGTATAATATACAATATATATATATATGTGTGTGTGTGTATATAATATATATATATATATATATATATTATATATACACACTCGCGACTTTCTCACGTGTAAAACTCTTCGGCGGGAGACGTAGAGCGGTTGCCCCACGTGACGTTGGCGCCGCGTCCGAAGTAGTTGGTGCAATCCGGAGTATTCCAGGAGTTGTTGCAACTGGCCCAGGGCAAGGTGTGAGTAAAGGAGGAGTAGAAGTAATACAAGGCCCAGGCGATGATGGTGTTGTAGTAGAAGGAGACGTAGAGGCCGATGATGCAGATGGCGAAACCCAGGCCTGCGGGAGAATAAGGTTTTCCGACTCTAGTGTTCTATGTATTCCTGCATGGCAGAAGGTGTATTCTATGTATTCCTGCATGGCAGAAGAGGGTTGGACTATAGGACCCTTAGTGGCCCCTTCCGACTCTAGTGTTCTATGTATTCCTGCATGTTATTCTATGTATTCCTGCATGGCAGATAAGAGGGTTGGACTATAGGACCCTTAGTGGCCCCTTCCGACTCTAGTGTTCTATGTATTCCTGCATGTTATTCTATGTATTCCTGCATGGCAGATAAGAGGGTTGGACTATAGGACCCTTAGTGGCCCCTTCCGACTCTAGTGTTCTATGTATTCCTGCATGTTATTCTATGTATTCCTGCATGGCAGATAAGAGGGTTGGACTATAGGACCCTTAGTGGCCCCTTCCGACTCTAGTGTTCTATGTATTCCTGCATGTTATTCTATGTATTCCTGCATGGCAGAAGAGGGTTGGATTCTAGGGCCCTTAGTAGTCCCTTCCGACTCTAATGTTCTATGTATTCCTGCATGTCATTCTATGTATTCCTGCATGGCAGAAGAGGGTTGGACTATAGGAGCCTTAGTAGCCCCTTCCGACTCTAGTGTTCTATGTATTCCTGCATGTCATTCTATGTATTCCTGCATGGCAGAAGAGGGCTGGGCTATGGGACCCTTAGTAGCCCCTTCCGACTCTAGTGTTCTATGTATTCCTGCATGTTATTCTATGCATTCCTGCATGGCAGAAGAGGGTTGGATTCTAGGGCCCTTAGTAGTCCCTTCCGACTCTAATGTTCTATGTATTCCTGCATGTCATTCTATGTATTCCTGCATGGCAGAAGAGGGTTGGACTATAGGGCCCTTAGTAGCCCCTTCCGACTCTAGTGTTCTCTGTATTCCTGCATGTCATTCTATGCATTCCTGCATGGCAGAAGAGGGTTGGATTCTAGGGCCCTTAGTAGTCCCTTCCGACTCTAATGTTCTATGTATTCCTGCATGTCATTCTATGTATTCCTGCATGGCAGAAGAGGGTTGGACTATAGGGCCCTTAGTAGCCCCTTCCGACTCTAGTGTTCTATGTATTCCTGCATGTTATTCTATGTATTCCTGCAGGGCAGAAGAAGGTTGGTCTATAGGGCCCTTAGTAGTCCCTTCCAACTCTAGTGTTCTATGTATTCCTGCATGTCATTCTATGTATTCCTGCATGGCCGAAGAGGGATTACCTTTGAAAATGGGGCAGATGTGCTTCCAGATGGGGATGGCTCCGACCCGGTGGAACTGACCAAGCGCCAACTCCATGTAAAACAAGGGGACCCCTCCGAAAACGGCCATCAAGGTGTAAGGAATGAGGAAAGCCCCTGCAAATAAGAATAATAATAATAAATAATAATAATAATAATAAATTAATGCAAGGAGCTCGATTAATTAATGCAATTAACACAACAAAAGGGCTGTTTTTGATTAGTCATTAAATGCATATTTAAGTAGAAGAAAAAGTAATTTTGCAAATATGAAAGGGAGTCTTAAAGGTCTAAGTAAGCATGCATTATTTTTTAAAATTATTTATTATTGTTTAATTATTTTAAAAATATTTTTTTTAAAAGTAGGATGCATCAACTATGAATTAATGAATTAATATTATTTTTAAAATATTTTCAAATATATTTTTAAAAGCAGGATGCATCACTAATATTAATTAATTTTTTTTTTAGTTATGTCAAAATATTCTTAAAATCCGGGTGCATCAATAATAAATTAATATTATTTTTACATTATTTTCAAAATTATGTTTAAAAGTAGGATGCATCAATAGTAATAATTAATATTATTTTTGAGTTATTTTTAAAGATATTTTTAAAAGCAGGATTCCTCAATAATAAATTAATATTATTTTGAACTATTTAAAAATAATTAAAAGCAATATGCCTCAATATTATTTTAAATTATTTTTAAACATATTTTTAAAAGGAGGATGCATCAATAATAATACAATAATATAAATTAATATCATATTTAAATTATTTTCAGAATATTTTAAAGCAGGATGCACCAATCACAAATTTAGACAAATAATATTAATTTTTAAAATATTTTTTAAAATTATTTTAAAACATTTTAAAAGCATTTATTAATTTGTTATATTAATTTTTAAAATTAATAAAATTTTAAAAAATTTTTAAATTAATAAAATTAATTTTTAAAATTAATATTTTTTTAAAAATTTTTATAATTAATAAAATTAATAGAATTCATTTCATATATTAATTTTAGAAGCATAAATTAATTTTAAAAAAAAGGGACACATTTAGGGTCAGTTGTGTTGGCAAATATAGCCATAATCCACATAAAACAAAAGGGACGCCTTTACGGGGCCGACCGAAACGCACAAAAATATTTCGCCGCCAATTTTATCCAAGACCACGAAAACCCCAAAATAAACTTTTAAAAATTTGCCCTTTACCTCCTCCGTTTTGGTAGCAAATGTACGGAAACCTCCAGACGTTCCCCAAATCGACGGCGAACCCGACGACCGACAATAAAAAATCCATTTTCTTGCTCCATTTGTCCCGAGCGTCGGTCAAGCTGGACGTCGGCTCGGACATCCCTTTAATATTTATTTCTTTGCAAAAAATAATTCCCTGGACCGAGAGCCCTTTGCATCAAAGGGGTTTAAGAAATGCCAAATTATATATATATATATATATATATATATATAGACTGTGCAATAATAATAATAATAATAATAATAATAATAATTGGATATCAGGACTCTGCAACCGATTTACTCATTGAGTGACCTGTCTCTCTCCTCTTCTCTCTTCCTTCCACCTTTCTCTGCTTCGGGGAAGAAAGGATGATCCGCTTCTGCCATGCAGGAATACATAGAATGACATGCAGGAATACATAGAACACTAGAGTCGGAAGGGACTATTAAGGGCCCTATAGTCCAGCCCTCTTCTGCCATGCAGGAATACATAGAATGACATGCAGGAATACATAGAACACTAGAGTCGGAAGGGACTATTAAGGGCCCTATAGTCCAGCCCTCTTCTGCCATGCAGGAATACATAGAATGACATGCAGGAATACACAGAACACTAGAGTCGGAAGGGGCTACTAAGGGCCCTATAGTCCAGCCCTCTTCTGCCATGCAGGAATACATAGAATGACATGCAGGAATACATAGAACACTAGAGTCGGAAGGGACTATTAAGGGCCCTATAGTCCAGCCCTCTTCTGCCATGCAGGAATACATAGAATGACATGCAGGAATACACAGAACACTAGAGTCGGAAGGGGCTACTAAGGGTCCTATAGTCCAACCCTCTTCTGCCATGCAGGAATACAGAGAATGACATGCAGGAATACATAGAACACTAGAGTCGGAAGGAGCTACTAAGGGTCATATAGTCCAACCGTACTTTCTGACATGCAGGAATACATAGAACACTAGAGTCAGAAGGGGCTACTAAGGGCCTTATAGTCCAACCCTCTTCTGCCATGCAGGAATACATAGAATACACCTTCTGCCATGCAGGAATACATAGAATACAATTTCTGCCATGCAGGAATACATAGAATGACATGCAGGAATACATAGAACACTAGAGTCGGAAGGGGCTACTAAGGGCCCTATAGTCCAACCCTCTTCTGCCATGCAGGAATACATAGAATCCTTCTGCCATGCAGGAATACATAGAATGACATGCAGGAATACATAGAACACTAGAGTCGGAAGGGGCTACTAAGGGCCCTATAGTCCAACCCTCTTCTGCCATGCAGGAATACATAGAATGACATGCAGGAATACATAGAACACTAGAGTCGGAAGGGGCTACTAAGGGCCCTATAGTCCAACCCTCTTCTGCCATGCAGGAATACATAGAATCCTTCTGCCATGCAGGAATACATAGAATGACATGCAGGAATACATAGAACACTAGAGTCAGAAGGGGCTACTAAGGGCCTTATAGTCCAACCCTCTTCTGCCATGCAGGAATACAGAGAATGACATGCAGGAATACATAGAATACACCTTCTGCCATGCAGGAATACATAGAATACAATTTCTGCCATGCAGGAATACATAGAATGACATGCAGGAATACATAGAACACTAGCGTCGGAAGGGGCTACTTAGGGCCCTATAGTCCAACCCTCTTCTGCCATGCAGGAATACATAGAATGACATGCAGGAATACATAGAACACTAGCGTCGGAAGGGGCTACTTAGGGCCCTATAGTCCAACCCTCTTCTGCCATGCAGGAATACATAGAATACTCCTTCTGCCATGCAGGAATACATAGAATTTTTTTCTGACATGCAGGAATACATAGAACACCGAAACAATTATGCATTTTTATAAAATTTATTCCGGAGTCCGAAGGGTCGGAGCCGATGACCGCTGGGTTCCCCTTCCTACCTTTTTATCGATTTGACGCAGATCTGCCTTGGCTTCGCACTCGCTCCCCGGGAGCGATTTCCGCTCCGTCGGACTTTGATCATAATTTTTAATCCCAATTTTGTGGTTTTTTTTTTCTTTCTCCTTCCAGAACCTTCCGTTGGCCGACCCGGCGAGGCGTGAATCTTCCGGAAGGATGGACGTTCATCGGTCAAGGCCAGGTAGCCCTCCGGCCGCCCCGAAACCCCGTCCGATGTCCGTCCGGGATTGCGCATTATTCGTCGGAGTTTTGATTGACAGCTGTCAAAAATCCGACGGGTCTGGACATCGATCGGACAGATGGACGCCTGGCCCAAGAGAGCCCAAGGCTGGCGGTCAAGCGGTCAAGCTTAGGACTCCCATTCTTCCATTGTCCACTCCTTCCTTCCTTCCTTCCTTCTATCTCCCCTCTCTTTCTTTTTTCCTTCTTTCCTTCCTTCTCTCTTTCCTATATCTTTCTTTCTTTCCTTCCTTCCTTCCTTCCTTCCTTCCTTTCTATATCCCTCCTTCCTATTTCCTTCTTCTTTCATCCTTCCTTCCTTCCTTCCTTCCTATCTTTTTTCCTTTCTTATTCCTTCTTTCCTTCCTTTCTTCTTCCTTCTTTTCCCTCTTTTTCCTTCCTTCCTTCCTTCCTTCCTTCTTTTCTTCCTTCCTTCCTTCCTTCCTTCCTTCCTTCTTTCCCTCTTTTTCTTTCCTTCCTTCTTTCCTTCTTTCCTTCTTTCTTTCCTTCTCCCTCTCTTTCCTTCCTTCCTTCCTTCCTTCCTTCCTTCTCTCTTTCCTTCCTTCCTTCTTTCCTTCCTTCTCCCTCTTTTTCCTTCCTTCCTTCCTTCCTTCCTTCTCTCTTTCCGTCCTTCCTTCCTTCCTTCCTTCTTTCCCTCTTTTTCCTTCCTTCCTTCCTTCCTTCTTTCTTTCCTTCTCCCTCTCTTTCCTTCCTTCCTTCCTTCCTTCCTTCTCTCTTTCCTTCCTTCCTTCCTTCCTTCCTCTCTCTTTCCTTCCTTCCTTCCTTCCTTCCTTCTCTCTTTCCTTCCTTCCTTCCTTCCTTCCTTCTCTCTTTCCTTCCTTCCTTCTTTCCTTCCTTCTCCCTCTTTTTCCTTCCTTCCTTCCTTCCTTCCTTCTCTCTTTCCTTCCTTCCTTCTTTCCTTCCTTCTCCCTCTTTTTCCTTCCTTCCTTCCTTCCTTCCTTCTCTCTTTCCTTCCTTCCTTCTTTCCTTCCTTCTCCCTCTTTTTCCTTCCTTCCTTCCTTCCTTCCTTCCTTCTCTCTTTCCTTCCTTCCTTCTTTCCTTCCTTCTCCCTCTTTTTCCTTCCTTCCTTCCTTCCTTCCTCTCTCTTTCCTTCCTTCCTTCCTTCCTTCCTTCTTTCCCTCTTTTCCTTCCTTCCTTCCTTCCTTCTTTCTTTCCTTCTCCCTCTCTTTCCTTCCTTCCTTCCTTCCTTCCTTCTCTCTTTCCTTCCTTCCTTCCTTCCTTCCTTCTCTCTTTCCTTCCTTCCTTCCTTCCTTCCTTCTTTCCCTCTTTTTCCTTCCTTCCTTCCTTCCTTCTTTCTTTCCTTCTCCCTCTCTTTCCTTCCTTCCTTCCTTCCTTCCTTCTCTCTTTCCTTCCTTCCTTCCTTCCTTCCTTCCTTCTTTCCCTCTTTTTCCTTCCTTCCTCCTTTCTTTTCCTTCCTTCCTTCTCTCTTTCCTTCCTTCCTTCTTTCCTTCCTTCTCCCTCTTTTTCTTTCCTTCCTTCCTTCCTCTATCCCTCCATCCTTTCTTCTTCCCTCTTCTTCCTTCCATCCTTTATCCTTCCTTCTCTCTTTCCTTCCTTCCTTCCTTCCTTCCTTTATCCATCCATCCTTCCCTCCTTCTCCCTCTTTTTCTTTCCTTCCTTCCTTCCTTCTTTCCTATCTTTTTCCTTCCTTCTCTCCTTTCCTTCCTTCCTCTATCCCTCCATCCTTTCTTCTGTCTTCTTCCTTCCTCCCTTCCTTCCTTCTCCCAGTCCACTTACTGGTATTGTCCCAGTCCATACTGGTGGAAAGGGGTCCCCATTAAAGGAAGCCCCCCCCCCCAAAAAAAAATATTTGATCAGAGTCTCCCCTGGAGGATGATTGACAGGCTGGGAGATGATTGACAGGAGAGATAGATAGATAGATAGACAGGTGATATAGATAAAGGATAGAGAGAAAGGATAGAGAAATAGAGAAGGAGGTGATAGATAGATTAGATAGATAGATAGATAGATAGATCAAGATAATAGATAGATAGATAGATAGATAGAGATGATAGATAGATCAAGATAATAGATAGATAGATAGATATTTGAGATTATATATATATATATATATATTAGTTAAGTAAATAGATGGATGGATAGATAGAGATAAAGTTAAGATAGATAGATAGATAGATAGATAGATGATTGAGATGAGATAGATATTTGAGATAAGTACATAGATACATGAGATAGATAGATAGATAGATAGATAGATGATTGATAGATTACATGGACAGGTAAATAGATGGATGTGATGGATGGATAGATCAATAGATACTGTAGATAGATGATAGATAGATTGATATTTATATATATATATATATAAAAGATAAGTAATAGATGAATGAGATAGATAGATAGATAGAGATAAAGTTAAGATACATACATAAATAGATTATATATATATATTAGACAGGTAAATAGATGGATAACATAAAAAGATAGATAGATAGAGATAAAGTTAAGAGATAGATAGATAGATAGATAGATGACTGAGATGAGATTTATATATATATATAAGGTAAATAGATGGGATAGATAGATAGATAGAGATAAAGTTAAGATAGATAGATAGATGATTTAGATTATATATTTATATATATATATATATATATATATAGGTAAATAGATGGATGAGATAAATAGATAGATAGATAGATAGATGATAGATAGATGATTAAGATTATATATATATATATAATGATTGGTAAATCTGAGATAGATAGATAGATATAAAGTTAGATAGATGATTGAAATGATATATATATATATAGAGAGAGAGATGGATAAGATAGACAGATAGATAGATAGATAGATAGATGATTGAGATATATATATATATATATATATACATTAGATAGGTAAATAGATGAGATAGTTAGACAGTTAGATAGATGATTAAGATATATATATATGATTGGTACATAGATAGATAGATAGATTAAGATTATATATATATATATATATATGATTGGTACATAGATAGATTAAGATTTTATATATATATATATATATATATATATATGATTGATTGATAGATAGATAGATAGATAGATGATAGACAAGAGGTATCGATTGATCAATGGGATCGATCATGGAATCTATTCTGGGACCATTATTCCCTCCCTTGATGCCACTCAAACGTTAGCCCCGCCCCCTCAGTCCCAGATCCGGCCAATCAGAGGCCGCCTGGGTCACAAAGGCCCTCCTCCTCCTGGAGAATGCTGTCAAAGTTCTCAATTATTCTTACTTTGCTCTTTTCCTTCAAAAAACCTCCCTCCAAGGAGGGCTCCCTTCATTGGTTTTTTTAATTTTAAAAAAAATTAATTAATTTTTAAAATTTAATTTAATTAATCTTTCCTCCCCCCCCCCCCAGGGGCTGGTTTCGGAAATCGGACCGGATCAATTACTCCGATCGATCGACGAGAACATGAAGAGTCCGACGAAATTGGTAAAGTTGTACTTCAGAGCCATGCAGGAATACATAGAATGACATGCAGGAATACATAGAACACTAGAGTCAGAAGGGGTTACTAAGGGCCCTATAGTCCAACCCTCTTCTGCCATGCAGGAATACATAGAATGACATGCAGGAATACATAGAACACTAGAGTCGGAAGGGGCTACTGAGGGCCCTATAGTCCCACCCTCTTCTGCCATGCAGGAATACATAGAATGACATGCAGGAATACATAGAACACTAGAGTCGGAAGGGGCTACTAAGGCTCCTATAGTCCAACCCTCTTCTGACATGCAGGAATACATAGAATGACATGCAGGAATACATAGAACACTAGAGTCGGAAGGGGCTACTAAGGCTCCTATAGTCCAACCCTCTTCTGACATGCAGGAATACATAGAATGACATGCAGGAATACATAGAACACTAGAGTCGGAAGGGGCTACTAAGGGCCCTAGAGTCCAGCCCTCTTCTGCCATGCAGGAATACAGAGAATGACATGCAGGAATACAGAGAACGACATGCAGGAATACATAGAACACTAGAGTCAGAAGGGGCTACTGAGGGCCCTATAGTCCAACCCTCTTCTGCCATGCAGGAATACATAGAACGACATGCAGGAATACAGAGAACACTAGAGTCGGAAGGGGCTACTAAGGGCCCTATAGTCCAGCCCTCTTCTGCCATGCAGGAATACAGAGAATGACATGCAGGAATACATAGAACACTAGAGTCGGAAGGGGCTACTAAGGGTCCTATAGTCCAGCCCTCTTCTGCCGTGCAGGAATACATAGAATGACATGCAGGAATACATAGAACACTAGAGTCGGAAGGGGCTACTAAGGGTCCTATAGTCCAGCCCTCTTCTGCCGTGCAGGAATACATAGAATGACATGCAGGAATACATAGAACACTAGAGTCGGAAGGGACACTAAGGGCCCTATAGTCCAACCCTCTTCTGCCGTGCAGGAATACATAGAATGACATGCAGGAATACATAGAACACTAGAGTCGGAAGGGGCTACTAAGGCTCCTATAGTCCAACCCTCTTCTGACATGCAGGAATACATAGAATGACATGCAGGAATACATAGAACACTAGAGTCGGAAGGGGCTACTAAGGCTCCTATAGTCCAACCCTCTTCTGACATGCAGGAATACATAGAATGACATGCAGGAATACATAGAACACTAGAGTCGGAAGGGGCTACTAAGGCTCCTATAGTCCAACCCTCTTCTGACATGCAGGAATACATAGAATGACATGCAGGAATACATAGAACACTAGAGTCGGAAGGGGCTACTAAGGGCCCTATAGTCCAGCCCTCTTCTGCCATGCAGGAATACAGAGAATGACATGCAGGAATACATAGAACACTAGAGTCGGAAGGGGCTACTAAGGGTCCTATAGTCCAGCCCTCTTCTGCCGTGCAGGAATACATAGAATGACATGCAGGAATACATAGAACACTAGAGTCGGAAGGGGCTACTAAGGGCCCTAGAGTCCAACCCTCTTCTGCCATGCAGGAATACAGAGAATGACATGCAGGAATACATAGAACGCTAGAGTCGGAAGGGACTATTAAGGGCCCTATAGTCCAGCCCTCTTCTGCCATGCAGGAATACATAGAATGACATGCAGGAATACATAGAACACTAGAGTCGGAAGAGGCTACTAAGGGCCCTATAGTCCAACCCTCTTCTGCCATGCAGGAATACAGAGAATGACATGCAGGAATACATAGAACGCTAGAGTCGGAAGGAGCTACTAAGGGCCCTATAGTCCAACCCTCTTCTGCCATGCAGGAATACATAGAACGACATGCAGGAATACAGAGAACACTAGAGTCGGAAGGGGCTACTAAGGGCCCTAGAGTCCAACCCTCTTCTGCCATGCAGGAATACAGAGAATGACATGCAGGAATACATAGAACACTGGAATAATTATTGGATGATTATTATTATTATTATTATTATTATTAATTATAATGAAATTCTTATTCTCGTTTCCCAGGCCCAGCGAGGCTCCTTCGTCCAAAGCGACGGATACGATTTCACGGAGAAGGAAAAGGAAATGATGGTGGAGCTGGGGTTAAAGAAGCGTTCGCAAGAGTTCGGGGTCAAGAAGAAAGGGTTCAAGCCCTCGGACGACAAATCCCGGGGTCCGGGGTGAGCCCCAATACGGGATTAATCCTTAATTTAAAAAATCGAATTTTTGGAATTTGTTCTATGTATTCCTGCATGTCTCCTGCGTATTCCTGCATGTTAAAATGCAAAAAATAAAATAAAATAAATAATTTTTAAAAATTCAAAAAAATTATTAATAATCCACAAATTATTGATCCCTTTATTGGATTGACCCAAAATCCACTAAATATATATTGCAAGCTTCCAAAGGAGCAAACTATAATAAAACCCCAAATACGTATTATTTTACAATATTATATTATATTATTATATTACAATATAATAATGCAATATAAATCATAGTGTAGTGTTATATATTTTACAATATTATATTATATATTATCATATAATATTACAATATAATATTATAATTTATTTATTATATTTTATTATTACATTACAATATGAAATTATTACAATATAATAATACGATATAATATTATAATATTATAATATAATGATACACTATAATATAACATAACAATATTATAATATATATTATAATATTACAAATTATAATAATACAATATAATATTATAATATGTACAACAATATTATATTTTATTATATCATAATATAATATAATAATAATATATTATTATATTTTATTATATTATATTATAATGTATTATAATAATAATTTATTATTATATTTTATAATATAGTATGTATTATAATATTATAATAATACAATAGTTTAATATATTTTGTAATATATAATATTATACAATAACATATTATAATATTATATAAAT
Organism: Urosaurus nigricauda; assembly: GCA_034509955.1. Classification (NCBI taxonomy): domain Eukaryota; kingdom Metazoa; phylum Chordata; class Lepidosauria; order Squamata; family Phrynosomatidae; genus Urosaurus; species Urosaurus nigricauda. Next base: position 21,328,422 of record JAOEGL010000014.1, on the reverse strand, counting down.
ATATATATAATATTAATATAATATAACATATTACAATATATTACAATAAAATATTATAATATATATTGTATTTTTTTATTAAATTACAATATGAAATATTATAATATAATAATAAAATATAATATTATGTATAACAATATTATATATAATATATATATAAGATTATTAATATAATATATATATTATAATATTATATATTATATAATTATTATATATAATATTATATTATATTATATATAATATAATATTATATATAATATTATATATATATTAATATATATATATATATATATTAATATATTATAATTATATATATATGTATATAATATATATTATTATAATATATATTATAATATTATAATATTATAATAAAAACTGCAATCAACAAAATTTATTCATCCAACCCAAATGTCTCCAAGTCATTTATTTTTTATTATTGGCTAATTTTATATTTTAAAACCGATTTTGCAAATTGCAAAAAAAGGAGAGGCTGCGATGCACAACAATTTATTTTTATTTTTATTTTAATATTTCTAACTAATTTTATTTAACAATAATAAATAATAATAATATTTATTATTTATTATTATTTAATTTTAATTAATTTTAATTAACCCTCGCGCCGTTTGCACCCGCAGCCGCTCCGCGAAGAGGAGGAGCCCGAGTTTGAAACCGGGACGACGTTGCCGCGGGCGACGGCGGCAAATATTTGCAAATCGGCACCGAATTTATTCCTGGACGACCGAAGTTGCGCCGAATTGAAGAGGCTTCTTCAGGCGAAAGAGAAATACGAAATTTTAATCGGAGACACGAAAGCCATAATCGCCGAACAGGACGAGAAAGTATTCGGAGGATTGTTTGTTTGTTTGTTTGTTTCTGGTTGCGTTGTTTACGTCGGAAGAAAACGTTTGCAAAACGCAGGAGGATGCATTTGGTTTTTGGTTTTGCAAAAATTTAATTTTGCAAAAATAAAAAGGTCTGGATTTTGCAAAACTAAAAGAATTTTGCAAAAGTAAAGGTCTGGATATTGCAAGATTAAAAATTCTGAATTTTGCAAAATTAAAAGTTCTGGATTTTGCAAAATTAAAGGGTCGGGATTTTGCAAAAGTTAAAGGTTTGGATTTTGCAAAATTAAAGGGTTGGGATTTTGCAAAACTGAAAGGTCTGAATTTTGCAAAACTAAAAGGTCCGAATTTTGCAAAAATAAAAGGTCTCGATTTTGCAAAATTAAAAGGTATCTATTTTGTAAAAGTAAAAAGGTCTGGATTTTGCGAAACTAAAAAGATCTGAATTTTGCAAAACTAAAAGATATGGATTTTGCAAAACTAGAAAGTCTTGATTTTCCAAAACTAAAAAGTCTGAATTAGGCAAAAATAAAACACCTGAATTTTGCAAAACTAAAAGGTCTGCACTTTGCAAAACTAAAATAATTTGCGAAAGTAAAAGGTTTCAATTTTGCAAAACTAAAATAATTTTGAAAAAACTAAAAGGTCTGAATTTTCGAAAAGTGAAACGTCTGAATTTTGGAAAAGTAAAAGGTCTGGATTTTGCAAAATTGAAAGGTCTGGATTTTGGAAAACTGAAAGGTCCGAATTTTGGAAAACTGAAAGGTCCGAATTTTGGAAAACTGAAAGGTCCGAATTTTGCAAAACTAAAAGGTCGAATTTGAAAATCTAAAAAGTCTGAATTTTGCAGAATTAAAAGGTCTATATTTTGCAAAAATAAAAGGACTGGATTTTGCAAAACTAAAACGTCCGAATGTTGCAAAACAAAAACACCTGAATTTTGCAAAACTAAAAGGTCTGAATTTTGCAAAAGTAAAAGGTTTAAATTTTGCAAAAGTAAAAGGTTTACATTTTGCAAAAGTCAAAAGGTCTGAACCTTGCAAAAGTAAAAATTCTGAATTTTGCAAAACTAAAAGAATTTTGCAAAACTAAAAGGTCTAATTTTGCAAAATTAAGAAGACCTGAATTTTGCACATTTTCTTCGTTTTTTTTTTCCCTCTTTTAATTTTTAGATCAGAGAATTGGAGGAAAAGATAGAAAAGCAAAAGAAACTGGTAATGAAACGAAAGGAGGAATGCGACGGGAAGCGTCTCCAGAAACAAATAAATTTGCTGGAAAATCGCCTCAATAATGTGAGTTTTGGACACAAATTTTTATTTAAAATAGAGGGGGTTTTTTTCAAAAATGTAATCGAAATTCTGATTTTTGTAAAAATGGAACCTGGGGCTATTATTTTGCAAAATTAAATGTGAAATTTCTGCAAATCTGAAAAGGAAGCTGTGATTTTTTTCGCTGAAAAAGTTGAAAATAAGGCTATTGGATTTTTTGCAAAACACAAAGAAATTAAAATTAGAAAACAAAACTTAAATTTTGCACAACTGGAATCAAAGCTCTGAATTTTGCAAAAGTAGAAATCTGAATTTTTGCAAAACTAGGAATCAATATTTGAATTTTGCGAAATTTAAAACAATGCTCTCTGAATTTTGCAAAACTAAAAGTCAACACTGAATTTTGCAAAATCGGAAGTAAAAACTTTGAATTTTGCAGAAGTAGAAATTAAGCTCCAAATTTTGCAAAATTTGAAACGAGGCTTTGATTTTTGCCAAACTAGAAATTAAGCTTTGAATATTTTTTTTTTCAAAACTAGACATCCGTCTCTGAATTTTCCAAAACTGGAAATCAAACTAGAAATTAAATTTTGCAGGACTAGAAATCAAGCTCTGATATTTTGCAAAACAAAATTTGAAACGAAGCTTCGAATTTTGCAAAAATCCAAATTTTGCAAAAATGTAACAATAAATACCTGATTTATTATTCATTTATTGCAAAAACGAAGCCGAGCTCTGAATTTTGCAAAAAAAAAATGACGCTCCGATTTTTGCAAATTTTTTAACCTCTGAATTTTGCAAAAAAAAAATTTTTTTTAAATTTAATCTCTGAATTTTTGCAAAACCAGATGCTCAGACGTTTTGCAAAATTTGCAAAAAAATTCTGAAATTTGCAAAAAAAATATTTAAAAAAATTTTTTTTCTCCCCTAAAGTCTATGGCTTACTACGACACGATTTTGGAGAAAAACGGCCGCTTCCGTTCCGAGATCGAGAGCCTCCAGAAGCAGAAGTCTGTCTTCGACCCGTCTTTTCTCGCGGCTCCAGGAGAAAATGGAGGAGCAAAAAAGGGCCATGGAGGCCGCCACCGAAGAGGCCACGCTCGCCCGCGAACACAGGTAATTAATTAATTAAAAAAAATTAATTAAAACAAGAAAAAAATAAAAAGGGCCTCTCTAGGAACACCAGGGTCCTCCGGGGAAATTCTATGGTCAACATCTGACAGGCACTGAGCATAGAGATAATTTTAATTTGATTAATTAATTTATTTAAAATTATTAAAATAAATATATTATAATTAATTAAAATTAATAATAATAATATTATTATTATTATTATATTTATATTATAATTGATTATAATTAATTAATTGTAATTAATAATAATATAAATAATATTATTAATTTTAATTATAATTAATTAATAATAATTAATTATAATTATTATTAATTATAATTTATAGTAATATAATAATAAATAATAAATATAATTAATTATAATTAATTATATTATTATTAATATTATTTACAATATTATTATATTATTTATATTATAATTGATTATAATTAATTAATAATAATTAATAATAATATAAATAATAATATAATTAATAATAATCATAATATAATAATATAATAAATATAATTAATTATAATTATATTATAATATAATATATATATAATTATAATATAATATTATAATAAATATAATATAATATAATAATTAATTATATATTATATTATAATTATTTAATTATAATTAATTAATTAATAATTAATTATAATCAATTACATTTATAATTATAATTATAAATTATAATTATATATATTATATATAGAAATTATAAATTATAATTATAAATTATAAATAGTATAAATAGTAATATAATATTATGTGATTGTAATTTTAGTGAGATATATTTAATGATAATTAAGTAATTTAAAATTACATACGAAAGGGATTTAGTAGTCGAAGTACAATGTTATTATATTTATGGAATATTATTATATTATTATATTTATGGAATATTATTATATTTGTATTATTATATTTATTTTGTTTATATAATAATAGAATATTTTTATATTATGTTTATATTATTTATATTATTATATTTATATATTTATAGAACATTACTGTATATTCTTATGTTTATATTATTTATATTATATACAGAATATTGTTATATTATTATGTTTATTTTATTTATATTATTATATTTGTATTATATCATTAAACTTATATTATTAAATTTATAGAATATTATTTATATTATTGTATTTCGTTTATTTACATTATTATATTTGTATTATATTATTATAATATTATTATATTTATCTTTTTTATATTATTATATTTATATTATATTTATTATATTTATATTATTATATTTATTTTATTTATATCATTGTTTTTTATTATATTATTATTTTATATACATTTATTATTATTATTATGTTAATATTAATTATATTAATATTATTATATTGTTTTAATATATATTAATATGTTATTTATTTCTATTTACATATTTTATTTATATATTATATTATTTTTGTAATATATATTATATATTATATAATATTAATAATATATTATTATTTATATTTTATTTTATTATTATTATTGATGATTATATTATTAGTAGTAGTAATAGTAGTAGTAGTAATATTTGTATTGTTACATTTATATTATCCTATATTATTATCATGTTATATATTATATTAATATTATTAGTATTAGCATTTTATATTATTATTGATGATTATATTATTATTATTATATTATTTATGTTAGTATTTATATTTATGTTACTGTAATTATTTTTTTACATTATTATAACTTTATTATACTAGATATTTATTATATTATTAATATAATATGTAATATAAAGTATAATAATATAGTATAATAGTTATAATAATGTAAACAAAATAAATATAATAATATACACATAAATGTTATATAAATATAATAATTATTATAAAATTCATATATTATATAATCATATTATTATTTATACTATTTATTATTTATTACTATTTATACTATTTATATTGTTTTTATTATTATTATCATCGTTTATATATTTATAATATTATTTATATTACTATTTATATTATTACATTTAGAGAATATTTAAGTTTTTATTTTACTGTACCCCACTCCGAGTATTTTATTAGAGGATCGGGAAATAAATAAACTAAATTGAATGCAAGCCAACATTGTGACGCTGCGGCGAAAAAGGCCAATGCGATCCTAGGATGAATTAATAGGTTTTACTAACCCCGAATGCGTTTTTTTGGGGGGATTTTTCGCGGTTTTAGGGTGGAGGCCCTCGCCAGCATCGCGGCGACGAAGGAACAGTGTTGCAAGGACATTGAGCACTTCAACATGGAGTTTCGGGAGCTACAACGGATTTACAACCACGAGACCAAACTCAAGGCCTTCATGACCATGAAGCTGGTCGACCGCTATGAGTACGAAGAACAAGCCAGGAAAGAGGAAGGTAAGACCCCGGAGTAGGGTCTTTTTGGGTCTTTGAGGTTGGAGTAAACCTATAGTAGCGTTTCCTCAGGTCTCTTGGGTTGGAGTAAACCTAGAGTAGGGTCTCCTCAGGTCTTTCGGGTTGGTGTAAACCTAGAGTAGGGTCCCCTTGGGTCTTTTGGGTTGGCGTAAACCTATAGTAGGGTCTCGTTAGGTTTGTGTGGTTGGTGTAAACCTATAGTAGGGGTTCCTCAGGTCTCTTGGGTTGGAGTAAACCTATAGTAGTGTCCCGTTGGGTCTTTTGGAATGACGTAAACCTAGAGTAGGGTCTCTTCAGGTCTTTCGGGTTGGTGTAAACCTATAGTAGGGTCCCGTTAGGTCTGTGAGGTTGACGTAAACCAAGAGTAGAGTCTCTTTAGGTCTGCGGGGGTTGGTGTGTAAACCTAGAGTAGGGTCTCGTTATGTTGGTGGGACTGGTGTAAACCTAGAGTAGGGTCCCATTGGGTCTGTGGGGTTGGTTGTAAACCTATAGTAGGGTCTCGTTAGGTTTGTGGGGCTGGTGTAAACCTAGAGTAGGGTCTCCTCAGGTCTCTTGGGTTGGTGTAAACCTAGAGTAGGGTCCAGTTGGGTCTGTGGGGTTGGTGTAAACCTAGAGTAGGGTCTCCTCAGGTCTCTTGGTTTGGAGTAAACCTAGAGTAGGGTCCAGTTGGGTCTGTGAGGTGGGCATAAACCCAGAGCAGAGTCTCTTTAGGTCTGTGGGGTTGGTGTAAACCTAGAGTAGGGTCTCTATCGCTTGGTGTAAACCTATAGTAGGATCTCTATGGGTCCCTATGGGTTAGTCCACCCTAGAAGAGGGTCTCTAGGGGTTAGTCCAACCTCGAATAGGATCTCTATGACTTGGTGTAAACCTAGATTAGGGTCTCTATGGGTTAGTCCAACCTATAGTAGGGTGTCTTTGGGTCTCTATTGGTTGGTGTAAACCTATAGTAGGGCCCCATGGGTCTCTAAGGGGCTAGGCC
>JAOEGL010000014.1:21297799-21321706 GCA_034509955.1 Urosaurus nigricauda | reverse complement strand
AATACTCAATATTTAATTTATATATAATATATAATATTATATATTAAATATAATTATATATATATTTATAATAAAGATTAATACATTCATTAAATAAATTACTAAATAGATACTAATTTAATGAAATATTTAACCACTTAACATATATTTTAAAATATATATTTAGTATATTACGTATATAAAATATATATTATTAAGCTTTATATATATATATACATAATATATACATTTAATATGTGTTAAATATATCCTATATTATATTACATATATTATATATATATTAAATATGTATTATATTAAATAAATATATATTATATATATTAAAAATATAAAACAAAATGTATATTCAATATATAATATATGTTAAATATGAGTTATAAATTATATATATTGTAATAAATAATAATAAAATCTTTATTTATATACCGCCCTTCCAATATATGTATATATTTACTTATTATAATATAATATTAATCTAAACATATTTTTAAATTAATTTATTGTTAATAAATAATAATAATATTTATATTATTATAATTTAAAAATTAATAATTAAATAATTATTAAATTATAACTAAATCAAATAGCATAGTCAGGTAAAATTATTGTATCCTATGAGGAGCCCCTCAAGTATCCCAATTATGGGGACCCCACCCTTAACCTTTCACCTTTGACCTCTATTCCCTCCTTTTTCTTCCTCCTCCTCCTTCTCTCACTTTCCTCTTCTTTCTTCGGCCCCCCAAATCCTTGGGGAGCCCCTCTTTTTCCTTCCTTCCTTCCATCTTCCCTCTTTCCCTTTTTATCCTCTCTAAATCCCATTTTTAGTTGGCGCGGCCTAGTCTTCCTGCTAAACTCCTATTTTGAAGCCGCGGCCGTCATTTTGAGTGAGGGCAACGCGCTGCATCTCTTCAATGGACGGCCGCCATTTTGACTAAGGGCAAAGCTGAGGGGCGGTTTGCCTATAAAAGGCCTGTCTGTGACGTTACATGGTGACGTAACCTAATTTTGACGCCGTAATGGCGGCCATTTTGAAAGAGGGAATGCTTTAATAACATAGGAGGCGCCGCCATTTTGAAAGAGGGCAACGCCTTTTAATATAAAACATAGGACTGCCGCCATTTTGAATGAGGGCAACGCCTTTGTAATATAACAGACCCGCCATTTTGAATGAGGGCAAAGCTTTTAATAATAACATAGAACAGCCGCCATTTTGAATGAGGGCAAAGCTTTAATAATATAAGAGTCCCCGCCATTTTGAAAGAGGGCAAGGCTTTAATAATATAAGTTACTCACCATCCGCCATTTTGAAAGAGGGCGAGGCTTTAATAATATAAAGAAAGCCGCCATTTTGAAAAAGGGCAACGCTTTAATAATATAACACACCCGCCATTTTGAAAGAGGGCTAAGCTTTAATAATTTAAAAAGAACTGCCATTTTGAAAAAGGGCAAGGCTTTAATAAATAATATAAGAGACTCGCCATCCGCCATTTTGAAAGAGGGCGAGGCTTTAATAATAATAATAATATAAGAGTCGTCGCCATTTTGAAATAGGGCAGCTTTTCTTTTCTTTATACTTTTAAAGATTTTGAGTAGGATATACTTTTTTAAAATATATTTTCTATAGAATTGATCAATTTATTATTAATTTGTCTTTTAAAAAAAGGAGGGGGGAACATATAATATAAATAAAATTTCCTTATTTATTTAGTATATATTTTTTTTTACCTCAGGAAGGCATTTAATTAATAGTAATGGCCCTAAAAATGCCAACAAAAACTATAGGTTTTATTTTCTTATTTATTTAGTTATTATTTTTACCTCAGGAGGGCAATTTGGGGGACCAAAATAGTGTAAATTAAAGAGGAAATTTATTTATTTATTTATTTAATTTAAAAGAAAAATAATTGGTCTTTCCCAGAATAATATAATATAATATAATATAAATAACAAAATAAAACAATAAAATAAAGCCTGTGGCTGTTCTTGCATTTACTACAAATTAAATGCCTTCCTGAAGTAAAAAAATATAACTAAATAGATAATAAAGTTAAAATATAACTAAAAATAATAAAATAAAAATAAAATAATAAAGGCTGTGGTTGTTGTAGCTTTTACTATGAATTAAACGCCTTCCTGAGGGGAAAAAATATGACTAAATAAATAATAAAATAAAAATAACAAAATAATATAATAAAATAAAGCCTGTGGTTGGTTTTGTTGCTTTTACTACAAATTAAATGCCTTCATGGTGTAAAAAATATGACTAAATAAATAATAAAATAATATAATAAAATAATGAAATAAAGCCTGTGGCTTTTGTTTTTGCTTTTACTATGAATTAAATGCCTTCCTGGGTTTAAAAATATAATAATATAATATATATAATAATATTAGAATATATATAATAATATATTTTACAGTATTAGATAGAATCATACTATAAACTATATATTATATTATATTATATAATAATATATAATATAATATAACATAGGATAAGGATTTAGTGTATAATAATATTTTATATATTTTATATATAAAATAATATAATAACATATAATAGCATATAATAATATAAGATAAGATAACATAAGGATTAATGCTTTTAGTAAAAATTAAAGGCCTTCCTGAGGTTAAAAATATAATATAATAATATAATATTATACATATTATTATTATTATATATATTATATTATTATATTATATTATATTTTTAACCTCAGGAAGGCATTTAATTTTTTACTAAAAGCATTATATGCTTTTATATGCTATTATATGTTATTATATTATTAATATATATAATAATAATATAATAACATATAATAGCATATTATAATATAATATATTAGTGCTTTTACTACAAATTAAAGGCCTTCCTGAGGTTAAAAATATAACTAAATAAATAATTAGTTCTTTTACTATAAATTAAAGGCCTTCCTGCGGTTAAAAACATAATTAAATAAAATAAGGGAAAATATAGTTATTTATTGGCCTTTATTAATGCTTTTAATTATGAACCAAACACCATTTAAGGAAGAACTAATCTATAGAAGGCCTTTGCCAGCAACAAAAATGGCCGCCGAGGATTGAATTCCTTTAAATAGGCCAGGACCTAAAATGGCCGCCGAGGCCTCAATTCGGTTAAATTTACCAGGAAACAAAATGGCCGCCGGGGCCCCTCAGTTTTTATCAATCTGCCAGGAACCAAAATGGCGGCCGTCGCCTTAGTAAAGGCAAATCTGCCAGGAACCAAAATGGCCGCCGCGGCTTCAATTCCGCTATAAATAATGCCGCCAGCAAAACCGCGCATGCGCAGACGGTTTTTCCTCTCTTTCTCCGTTTTGAGGGCCTTTAATCCGGATTCGGATTCGGAGCCATGTCGAAGCGGCTCCGGAGCAGCGAGGTCTGCGCGGATTGCAGCTCCCCCGGTGAGAAAATTTGGGTTTTGGGCCTATAATTGGGTTGGCAAGAGTGCCCCTGAGCATGGGCAGAGTGCCTTCCCCACAAAGGCTTCCTTTTATCAGAAAGTGGCTCCTTTTCAGCCCCTGGACCCCCTTCCTTCCTCTAATTGCTTTAAAACCCTTCCAATCTATATCTATATCTATCATTATTCTGTCTATCAATCAGACTATCAATAATCGATAATCTCTCATCTATATTATCTTTGTATCTATCAGTAAACTATTGTCTATGTTATCTATCTATCATGAGCCTATCAATAATCATCTATCTATCTATCATTACCTTATCAATAATCTCTTATCTATATTATCTATCTATCTATCTATCTATAATCTATTGTCTGTCTATTTATTATGAGCCTATCAATAATCTATCATTTATATTATCTATCTATCTATCTATAATGTGTCTATGTTATCTATCTATCTATCATCAGCCTATCAATAATCATCTATCTATCCTATCAATAATAAACTATCTATCTGTCTAGAGCCTATCTATAATCTATCTATCTATCATCAGTCTATCAATCTATCTATCATCAGCCTATCAATAATTGTCTGCCTATCTATCTATCTATCTATCTATAATCTATTGTCTATTTTATCTATGTATCTATCAATAATTGTCTATCTAGCTATGAATGAATAATCTTTGTTATCTATCTGTCTATCTATCATGAGCCTATCAATAAACTATCATCTATGTTATCTATCTGTTGTCTTAAGAATATATTATATTTATCAATATATTATATTTATATATATTATATATAATAAAATATATATTATTATATATTTACATATGTATGTATTTATTTATAAATTATTTTATTATTATATTTTTAATATACATGTATATTTATTTATTTATAAATTATATTATTAATATATATTTATATACATATATATTTATTTATAAATTATTTTGTTATTATATTATTACTATATATATATATGTATTTATTTATTTATATATTATATTATTACTATATATTTATATACGTCTATATTTATTTATAAATTCTTTCATTATTATATTTTTATATACGTGTATATTTATTTATAAATTATATTATTACTGTATATATTTATTTATCAATTCTTTTATTATTATATTTTCACATATGTGTATATTTATTCATTTATAAATTATATTATTACTATATATTTTTTACGTATGTATTTATTTATAAATTCTTTTATTCATTTATAAATTATTTTATTACCATATATTTATATATGTATGTATTTATTTATACATTCTTTTCTCATTATATTTTTATTTATTTATTTATAAATGATATTATTACTATATATTTATATTTATATACACATGTATTTACCTATAATTTTTTATTATTATATTTTTTATATACGTGTATATTTATTTATATAAATTATATTATTACTATATATTTATATACGTATGTATTTATTTATAAATTCTTTTATCATTATATTTTTATTTATTTATTTATAAATTATATTATTACTATATATTTATATACGTATGTATTTATTTATAAATTCTTTTATCATTATATTTTTATTTATTTATTTATAAATTATATTATTACTATATATTTATATATGCATGTATTTATCTATAAATTCTTTTATTATTATATTTTTTATAGACGTGTATATTCATTTATAAATTATATTATTACTATATATTTATATACGTATGATTTATTTATACATCCTTTTATCATTATATTTTTATTTATTTATTTATAAATTATATTATTACTATATATTTATATATGCATGTATTTATCTATAAATTCTTTTATTATTATATTTTTTTTTATAGCCGTGTATATTTATTTATAATAAATTATATTATTACTATATATTTATAGACGTATGTATTTATTTATACATCCTTTTATTATTATATTTGTACATACGTTGTATATTTATTCATTTATAAATTATATTATTACTATATATTTATATACGCATGTATTTTTTTAATAAATTCTATATATATATTTATTTATATTTATTTTTTTATAATATATTATAAAATATATATTATATATATTATAATATATTATATTTATAATATATTCATATATATATATATATATATATATATATAAATTCTGTATATATATTTATTTATATTTATTTTTTATAATATATTATAAAATATATATTATATATATTATATTATATTTATAATATATTCATATATATATATATATATAAATTCTGTATATATATATATATATAAATTCTATATATATATTTATTTATATTTATTTTTTATAATATATTATAAAATATATATTATATATATTATAATATATTTATAATATATATATATATATATATTCTGTGTATATATATATATATATATATTCTATATATATATTTATTTATATTTATATTTATATTAATTCTATATATTTATTTATCACCCATAATCTATCGTCCATGTTATCTATCTATCTATCATCTATCTCTCTGTCAATCATACCGTTGATATTATTTATTGATATTATCTGTCTGTCAATCATCCTGCCGTCCGTCAATCATCTTCCAGACCCGTCGTGGGCGTCCGTCAACCGGGGGGTCCTGATCTGCGACGAATGCTGCGGCGTCCACCGGAGCCTCGGGCGGCACGTTTCGCACGTGAGACACCTGAGCCACGCCCCCTGGCCCCCCACCCTCCGACAGGTATTTATATTGATTAAAATTTATATTTATATATATATATATATGTACACATTTACGCAAATCTATTTGTATTTATACGAATGTATTTATATTTATGCAAATATATCAATATTTGTACATTTATTCATATATATATTTATACATTTATACAAATACATTTATATTTATACATTGAAACATACAAATATTTTTCTATTTATATATGTATAAATATGTATGTATGCAGATATAGATATGTATTACTATAGTTATATATATATCTACATAATCACTACATAATCATTAAAAATTAAACATTTATTTATGTTTTTTAAGTGTATATATATTTATGTATAAATGTTGGTATGTTTAAATATACAGTATATATTTGTATAATTGTATAATATGTCTGAATATATATATATATAATATATATATATATAATATATACATATTTATACATACATGTATATATATTTATATTTATAAATATAAATATTTATATGTATAAATATTTATTTATATATTAAATATGTATATATAGAAATTGAAATATATATGTATGTATAAATATGTATTTATAAATACAGATATGTATAAATATATATGTACATGTACACATACATGTATATTTACAGGTATTTGCCTTACCATTTATATAAGTCTACATTTATACATGTTCATATAGGTTATTTATATTTTCATATTTATAAATATTAAATTATATTCTTGTATTTATTCTTTACATATATTTCTATATGTATATATATTGATGTATACATATTTATATATATACTTATATATATATATATATATATTTATATGTCTATATAAATATATATTAAAACACACAAGAATTATATATATATATATATATATATATAATATATTCATAATTGTGTGTGTGTGTGTATATATATATATATATATTTAAATAATATTTATTATTACTATTATTACTATTACTAATATTATATATTAAATAAATATTATATATTATTATTGTATTTAATATTATACTATATTATTATATTTAATATATTATTATTATTATTATTATTATTATTCTGCTTATTTTTATATTATATATATAATATATTTTTTTCGTAGATGGTGGAGACGCTGTACGGGAACGGCGCCAACGCGATTTGGGAGCATTCGCTCCTGGACCCCGCGTCCGTCACCAGCGGCCGGCGCAAGGCCAGCCCCCAGGACAAAGTCCAGTAAGTTCTATGTATTCCTGCACGTCTCTGTCGTATTCCTGCATGTCAGAAAGTACCGAAAATATTTATTTTTCTCTCTCTTTTTCTCGGTCCCAGCCCAAATAAAGTGGAGTTCGTCCGCGCGAAATACCAAATGCTCGCCTTCGTCCACCGCCTCCCGTGCCGCGACGACGACAGCGTCACCGCCAAGGACCTCAGTAAGGTGGGTCGATAAACGCGCGGCGTAATTCGCACCCCGGTCCCGGGTCGCGGTCGAGCCCGAATGGCCCCGCGTTTCCTTTTCGTGCGAATTCAAAATGGCGGCGAAGACGGTCGCGACTGCGCAAAGCTAAGATGGCGCCTATTATTTATATTAATTTTTTTTATATTATTAATAATATTTTACATTTGTAATATAAAAAATTTGTTTACGAAATAATATAAATAATATGAGCCATATAAATAGTCTAATGTAATTAATACCATTAATATATAGAGAATAATAATATATTAATATAATATTTAATATAATAATAATAATAATAATAATATAACTATATTATTATTAACATAATAGCTTTTATTATTATATAATATATATTATATTAAATTATAAATTGATATATTAATATAATAAATTAATATATTATAATCATTATTATCTAAAAATATAAAATAAATATATACATATATAAATAAATAATAATAAAATAATTTATAAATAATACATATATGAAAATATAATAATAAAATAATTTATAAATAAATATATATACGTACATATTTAAATAAAAACAATAATAATAATAATATTGTAATTAAATAGGAATATTTTTCGTCTTTTCGCAGCAACTCCATTCCAGCGTCCGCACGGGGAACCTCGAGACCTAATAATAATAAAAAAATAATAATTTATAATAAAATATTTTAATAATAACATAATTTATAAATAATATATACATATATAAATAAGTAAATAATAAAATAATTTATAAATAATACATACATATATAAAAATATAATAATAGAATAATTTATAAATAATATATACATATATAAATAAATAATAATAAAATAATTTATAAATAATACATACATATGTAAAAATATAATAATAACATAATTTCTCAATAATATATACATATATAAATAAATAAATAATAATAAAATAATTTATAAATAATACATACATATGTAAAAATATAATGATAATTCATAAATATAAATAAATAAATAATAAAATAATTTATAAATAATATATACATATATAAAATATAATAATAACATAATTTCTAAATAATATATAATATTAATAATAATAATAATAATATAATTTCTAAATAATATATACATATATAAACAAATAATAAAATAATTTATAAATAATACATACATATGTAAAAATATAATAATAACATAATTTATAAATAATAATATATACATATATAAAATTATAATAATAACATAATTTATAAATAATACATACATACATATATAAAAATATAATAATAAAATAATTTATAAATAATACATACATATATAAAAATATAATAATAAAATAATTTATAAACAATAATACATGTATAAATAAATAAATAATAAAATAATCTGTAAATAATATATACATATATAAATAAATAAATAATAAAATAATTTGTAAATAATACATACATATATGAAAATATAATAATAAAACAATTGATAAATAAATATATATACGTACATATTTAAATAAATATAATAATAATAATAATAATAATAATGTAATTAAATATGAATATTTTTCGTCTTTTCTCAGCAACTCCATTCCAGCGTCCGCACGGGGAACCTCGAGACCTGCCTCCGTCTCCTTTCGCTCGGCGCTCACCCCAATTTCTTCCATCCCGTAAGTACCCCCGTTTTTTCCGGCGTCGCCGCGTTTTTTTCGCGCTGCGCAAAAACCGCGCCGAAACCGCCAATCACGCGTCCGTCCCGCAGGAAAAGGGCAACACGCCGCTCCACGTCGCGGCGCGGACCGGCCAGACCTTACAAGCCGAGCTCCTCGCCGTTTACGGGGCCGATCCGGGGACCCAAGACGCCGCCGGGAAGACGCCCGTCGACTACGCGAAGTAAGCCTCCGATTTCGCGAAAAGGCCTCTCTAGGAATCTCTGGGTCCTCCGGCGCCAACTCTATGGTCGAATTTTTAATTTTAAAAAAAAATTTTTTTTTAAGGCAAGGGGGGCATCTCGAACTCGCGGCGCGCCTCGTGGAGATCCAATACGAATTGACGGACCGCTTGGCGTTCTACCTTTGCGGACGGAAGCCCGGTAAGAGCGCGGAAAAATTTAATTCGTTTCGCCGTGCAGGAATACGTAGAACGAGAGGGATCTGACGTGCAGGAAGGCGTAGAATCGGTGGAAATTTTGAGTCGTTATTTATATTTAATTAATTAATTTTTCATTATTTTTTAAATTATTTTTATTTTTTAATTATTTTTTTAATTTTTATTTTTAATTATTAATTAATTATTTATATTTAATTAATTATATTTAATTTTTCTATTTTTTTTTATATTTTTGTAAAATAGGATATATATTTTATTTTTTTATAAAATATATATCGTAGTTTCACTTTCGTAAAAATGATCCTCATTAATATTAAATATCTTCCTTAATAATAGTATATTATTTTTTTATTATTATTTATTATTATTATTTTATTTATATATATATATGTATATATAATACAAATATTTATTATGTATGAATAAATATATGCATAAATATGTAATATATTATCATTACATATTTATGCATATATTTAATTATATTTTATAAAATGTAAATTATTTTTTATAAAATATTATTATTATGGTGATATAAATAAATATAACGATAATAATAATATTTGAATTTGAAAGTATTCAAATTAAATATAAATTCCTATTATTATTACTATTATTATTATTGTGATATAAATAAGTGTAATGATGATCATGATAATAATATAATTACAATAACAACAATGAGAATATCAAAAATTCATTTTTATTAAAATTAAATATAAATTCCATATATTTTATATATATAATTATATAATAATAATGGAATTTGACATTTTGTCTATTAATAAAAAGTTCCAAAATTTTTGTTAGTTCGATATATATATAGAAATATAATAATTATTATAATGGACTATTATATTTATATAAATAAATATAATGATGATGATGATGATGATGATGATAATAATAATGGAATTTTTACGATTATTCAGATGGATGTCTGATGATAAAATAATGTAAAAATAATAGACGATAGAATTAAATATATTAATTAAATATATTAATATATTAATTAAATATATCAATTTTTCTCCTTTATTTTAGATCACAAAAGCGGTCAACATTTCATCATACCTCAAATGGCCGACAGGTAAGAAAATTGATTAATTTCTTGAATTTCGAGTATAATAATTATTTTAATTGTTAATTATTTAATTATTATTTAATTTATCATTTATGTAAATTCAATATATATCGGTAATAAATTGTATTTTTTTCCTCCTAATTTGCTAAACCTTTGGAAAATTAAGTCGTCTGTAAGTATATTTTTGGGTCGTCCAAATCTATTTTTATTTTAATCTGAATTAATCGGATAATACTTTTAACCTATTTAGGATAAAAAACCTCAAATAATAATAAAATTCAAAAATTAAAAATTTCTGTCATTATCTATCCAAAATGTTTTTTGTTTTTTTGTTTTGTTTTTTGGATTTGCATCTACAGGAATATTATCAGTTAATTAATTTTGCAATTTTTATTCATTTTTCATTTTCCTTTAATTAATTTAAAATAAATTAATAGTAAAATAAAATAAATAAATTTAATAAATAATAATATAAATCAGTAAATAATAAAATAAAGATAATAAATAATAACTAATAAATAAGAAAATAAATAACATAAAACAATTAAATCCATGTTAAATAAATAAAAATAGTAAACACCCATTAAAAAAAAAATTGGCATTTGGGAATATTTCCAAATTTTGAAATTTCCCGGGATTGAATTCGTAAATTTATTTCTTTTTTTTTTCGGAAGACGTAGTGACCGCTTTTCCGTATTTCTCAGCAGTTTGGACGTGTCCGAATTGGCCAAAGCGGCCAAGAGGAAGCTCCAGTCAGTGAGTTAAAATCGAAATTTTAAAATCGAAATTTTAAAAATTTTAAATTTTTTAAAATTTTAAATTTTTTTAAATTTAATTTTTAATTAATTTTTTCTTTTCCTTCTTCAGCTCAGCAACCATCTTTTCGAAGAACTCGCGATGGACATTTACGATGAAGTTGACCGCCGCGAGACAGACGCAGGTAAGGCTTTGATTGACATGATTCGCCGATATTTTGACCATAGAGTTGCATTGGAGGACCCAGATATTCCTAGAGAGTACACTTAAATATAATTCTGTCCAATATTGACCATAGAGCTGCACAGGAGGACTTATATATTCCTAGAGAGGACACTTAAATATAATTCTGTCCAATATTGACCATAGAGTTGCACTGGAGGACTTATATATTCCTAGAGAGGACACTTAAATATAATTTTTCCTGATATTGACCATAGAGTTGCACTGGAGGACTTATATATTCCTAGAGAGGACACTTAAATATAATTCTTCCTGATATTGACCATAGAGTTGCACTGGAGGACTTATATATTCCTAGAGAGGACACTTAAATATATTTTTTCCTGATATTGACCATAGAGTTGCACTGGAGGACTTATATATTCCTAGAGAGGACACTTAAATATAATTCTTCCTCATATTGACCATAGAGTTGCGCTGGAGGACTTATATATTCCTAGAGAGGACACTTAAATATATTTTTTCCTGATATTGACCATAGAGTTGCACTGGAGGACTTATATATTCCTAGAGAGGACACTTAAATATAATTCTTCCTCATATTGACCATAGAGTTGCGCTGGAGGACTTATATATTCCTAGAGAGGACACTTAAATATAATTATTCCTGATATTGACCATAGAGTTGCACTGGAGGACTTATATATTCCTAGAGAGGACACTTAAATATAATTCTTCCTCATATTGACCATAGAGTTGCGCTGGAGGACTTATATATTCCTAGAGAGGACACTTAAATATATTTTTTCCTGATATTGACCATAGAGTTGCACTGGAGGACTTATATATTCCTAGAGAGGACACTTAAATATAATTCTTCCTCATATTGACCATAGAGTTGCGCTGGAGGACTTATATATTCCTAGAGAGGACACTTAAATATAATTCTTCCTCATATTGACCATAGAGTTGCATTGGAGGACTTATATATTCCTAGAAAGGACACTTAAATATAATTTTTCCTTATATTGACCATAGAGTTGCACTGGAGGAATTAAATATTCCTAGAGAGGACACTTAAATATAATTCTTCCTGATACTGACCATAGAGTTGCACTGGAGGAATTAAATATTCCTAGAGAGGACACTTAAATATAATTATTCCTGATATTGACCATAGAGTTGCACTGGAGGACTTATATATTCCTAGAGAGGACACTTAAATATAATTCTTCCTGATACTGACCATAGAGTTGCACTGGAGGAATTAAATATTCCTAGAGAGGACACTTAAATATAATTCTTCCTCATATTGACCATAGAGTTGCACTGGAGGACTTATATATTCCTAGAGAGGACACTTAAATATAATTATTCCTCATATTGACCATAGAGTTGCACTGGAGGACTTATATATTCCTAGAGAGGACACTTAAATATAATTCTTCCTGATACTGACTATAGAGTTGCACTGGAGGAATTAAATATTCCTAGAGAGGACACTTAAATATAATTATTCCTGATATTGACCATAGAGTTGCACTGGAGGACTTATATATTCCTAGAGAGGACACTTAAATATAATTCTTCCTGATACTGACCATAGAGTTGCACTGGAGGAATTAAATATTCCTAGAGAGGACACTTAAATATAATTATTCCTGATATTGACCATAGAGTTGCACTGGAGGACTTATATATTCCTAGAGAGGACACTTAAATATAATTCTTCCTGATACTGACCATAGAGTTGCACTGGAGGAATTAAATATTCCTAGAGAGGACACTCAAATATAATTCTTCCCGATATTGACCATAGAGTTGCACTGGAGGACTTATATATTCCTAGAGAGGACACTTAAATATAATTCTTCCTTATATTGACCATAGAGTTGCACTGGAGGACTTATATATTCCTAGAGAGGACACTTAAATATAATTCTTCCTGATACTGACCATAGAGTTGCACTGGAGGAATTAAATATTCCTAGAGAGGACACTTAAATATAATTCTTCCTTATTTTGACCATAGAGCTGCACTGGAGGAATTAAATATTCCTAGAGAGGACACGTAAATATAATTCTGTATTATATTGACCATAGAGTTGCATAGGAGGACTTATATATTCCTAGAGAGGACACTTAAATATAATTCTTCCTGATATTGACCATAGAGTTGCACTGGAGGACTTATATATTCCTAGAGAGGACACTTAAATATAATTCTTCCTGATATTGACCATAGAGCTGCACTGGAGGAATTAAATATTCCTAGAGAGGACACTCAAATATAATTCTTCCTGATATTGACCATAGAGTTGCACTGGAGGACTTATATATTCCTAGAGAGGACACTTAAATATAATTTTTCCTTATATTGACCATAGAGTTGCATTGGAGGACTTATATATTCCTAGAGAGGACACTTAAATATAATTCTTCCTGATACTGACCATAGAGTTGCACTGGAGGAATTAAATATTCCTAGAGAGGACACTTAAATATAATTTTTCCTTATATTGACCATAGAGTTGCACTGGAGGAATTAAATATTCCTAGAGAGGACACTTAAATATAATTCTTCCTTATATTGACCATAGAGTTGCATTGGAGGACTTATATATTCCTAGAGAGGACACTTAAATATAATTATTCCCGATATTGACCATAGAGTTGCACTGGAGGACTTATATATTCCTAGAGAGGACACTTAAATATAATTCTTCCTCATATTGACCATAGAGTTGCACTGGAGGAATTAAATATTCCTAGAGAGGACACTTAAATATAATTATTCCCGATATTGACCATAGAGTTGCACTGGAGGACTTATATATTACTAGAGAGGACACTTAAATATAATTATTCCTTCTATTAACCATAGAGTTGCGCGTTTCTTTTCCGTTTGCGCAGTCTGGTTGGCGACGCAGAACCACAGCGCTTTGGTCGCGGAGGCCGCGGCCGTCCCTTTCCTCCCCGTCAACCCGGAATATTCCTCAACCAGGAACCAGGTAAGTGTATCCGAGTATCGCCTCGGCCTCCTCCGCCGCAGCGTCGCGTCCCCGGCTCGCATTTCGGTTTCTCGTCTCTCGAAGGGGCGGCAGAAGCTGGCGCGGTTCAACGCCCACGAATTCGCCACCCTCGTCGCCGACGTCCTGGCCGACGCCATGAGGAGGCACCAAGGGAGCCCGGCCCCGGGTTCGAAAGGTGAGTCGTTTGACGGGGATCTCGTATTTTACGTACACGCGCGAAATTCGAAAAGTGCGCAAAAATGGCGGCGCGTCTATTTTTCCGCGCAGAGAAGTCGGTCGAGAGCCAGGATGGCGAACCGCCGGATTACGACAGCGTCGCTTCGGACGAAGAGGCGGACGACGCGCCGCGGCAGAAGGCGAGTTCTGCGTATTCCTGCATGTCGTTCTATGTATTCCTGCATGTTGTTCTATGTATTCCTGCATGTCTGTGGGTGTGTTCTATGTATTCCTGCATGGCAGAAGGTGTGTTCTATGTATTCCTGCATGGCAGAAGGTGTGTTCTATGTATTCCTGCATGGCAGAAGGTGTGTTCTATGTATTCCTGCATGGCAGAAGGTGCGTTCTATGTATTCCTGCATGGCAGAATAATAATAATAATAATAATAATAACAATATTTTTCCCAGAGCTTGGATTCGGACTTGTCGGACGGACCCGTCACGGCGCAGGAGTACCTCCGGGCGCGAAACGCGCTCTCGGCGTCGGAGGCCAAGATCCAGCAGCTGATGAAGGTCAACGTCAACCTGAGCGACGAGCTGAAGGCCATGCAGAAGAAGGTAGCCTCTCGAACCCGCGTCCCGAAAATCACAAAAATCCAAAACAGCGGCGAAGGGGTACTTCGCTCCTCCGGGACTACGACTCCCATAATTCCCGGCCCTTCCCTAACCTGGCTGAGGCCTCTGGGAGTTGTAGTCCCAAACACTATCAACCCTTTTCCGTTTCCTTTCCGTAGCTCCAGACGCTTCAGAGCGAAAATACGGATTTGCGCCGACAGGCGTCCGGCGGCGCGTCCCCCGCGTCGGACGCCGGCGGCGGCCATCTTTCCTCCGTCCGCCGCGGCAACCGCCCGATGTCCATGTACGAAACCGGGTCGGCCGCGAAGGCCCTCGGAGAGACGTTCTCCGCGCCGCGGATCCAGCCCTTCGCGCCCCGCGTGAGTCCCAAGGTCCGACCGTCGCGTCGGGGGTCAGCGTTCGCACCCGGCGCGCGGTTGGCGCGAAACGGACCTCCCAACGTGAAGAAAACGGCACGATTGAACGGCCTCTCTAGGAATCTCCAATTAAACTCTATGGTCGAAAAATCAGAATTTGACCATAGAGTTGATCCTGGAGGACCTAGAAATGCCTAGAGAGGTGTTTTGTCCAGGAATCTCCTATTAAACTCTATGGTCATCATTTGCCTGAATTTGACCATAGAGTTAATCCTGGAGGACTTAGAAATACATAGAGGAAATGGTCTCTCTAGGAATCTCCAATTAAACTCTATGGTCCAAAATCAGAATTTGACCATAGAGTTAATCCTGGAGGACCTAGAAATGCCTAGAGAGGTGTTTTGTCCAGGAATCTCCGATTAACTCTATGGTCACCATTGACCTGAATTTGACCATAGAGTCGTCCCAAAAATGCCTAGAGAAGTGTTCTCTCTAGGAATCTCCAATTAAACTCTATGGTCACTATTTTCCAGAATTTGACCATAGAGTTAACACTGGAGGACCTACAAATGCCTAGAGAGGTGTTTTGTCTAGGAATCTCCAATTAAACTCTATGGTCATCATTCGCAAGAATTTGACCATAGAGTCATCCTAAAAATGCCTAGAGAAGTGTTCTCTCTAGGAATCTCCAGTTAAACTCTATGGTCAATATCTTCTGGAATTCGACCTACATAGTAAATAATTTTATCCCTTTTCCGTCCCTTCTAGGCATCGAAACTCGAAAAGCAGAGCAGTTTGCCGGACGGCGATTACAACAACGCGGTCCCCGCGCAAGAACCAGACGAAACGGGGTGAGCGAGATTCCTAGAGAGGACATTTTTGGGGGATACTTTGACCATAGAGTTGCATTGGAGGACCTAGAGATTCCTAGAGAGGACATTTTTGGGGGATACTTTGACCATAGAGTTGCGTTGGAGGATCTAGAGATTCCTAGAGAGGACATTTTTGGGGGATACTTTGACCATAGAGTTGCGTTGGAGGACCTAGAGATTCCTAGAGAGGACATTTTTGGGGGATACTTTGACCATAGAGTTGCGTTGGAGGACCTAGAGATTCCTAGAGAGGACATTTTTGGGGGATACTTTGACCATAGAGTTGCGTTGGAGGACCTAGAGATTCCTAGAGAGGACATTTTTGGGGGATACTTTGACCATAGAGTTGCGTTGGAGGACCTAGAGATTCCTAGAGAGGACATTTTGGGGGATACTTTGACCATAGAGTTGGGCTGGAGGACCTAGAGATTCCTAGAGAGGACATTTTTGGGGGATACTTTGACCATAGAGTTGCGTTGGAGGACCTAGAGATTCCTAGAGAGGACATTTTGGGGGATACTTTGACCATAGAGTTGCACTGGAGGACCTAGAGATTCCTAGAGAGGACATTTTGGGGGGATACTTTGACCATAGAGTTGCATTGGAGGACCTAGAGATTCCTAGAGAGGACATTTTTGGGGGATACTTTGACCATAGAGTTGCATTGGAGGACCTAGAGATTCCTAGAGAGGACATTTTGGGGGGATACTTTGACCATAGAGTTGCGTTGGAGGACCTAGAGATTCCTAGAGAGGACATTTTTGGGGGATACTTTGACCATAGAGTTGCGTTGGAGGATCTAGAGATTCCTAGAGAGGACATTTTTGGGGGATACTTTGACCATAGAGTTGCGTTGGAGGACCTAGAGATTCCTAGAGAGGACATTTTTGGGGGATACTTTGACCATAGAGTTGCGTTGGAGGACCTAGAGATTCCTAGAGAGGACATTTTTGGGGGATACTTTGACCATAGAGTTGCGTTGGAGGACCTAGAGATTCCTAGAGAGGACATTTTTGGGGGATACTTTGACCATAGAGTTGCGTTGGAGGACCTAGAGATTCCTAGAGAGGACATTTTGGGGGATACTTTGACCATAGAGTTGGGCTGGAGGACCTAGAGATTCCTAGAGAGGACATTTTGGGGGGATACTTTGACCATAGAGTTGCATTGGAGGACCTAGAGATTCCTAGAGAGGACATTTTGGGGGGATACTTTGACCATAGAGTTGCATTGGAGGACCTAGAGATTCCTAGAGAGGACATTTTGGGGGGATACTTTGACCATAGAGTTGCGTTGGAGGACCTAGAGATTCCTAGAGAGGACATTTTGGGGGATACTTTGACCATAGAGTTGGGCTGGAGGACCTAGAGATTCCTAGAGAGGACATTTTTGGGGGATACTTTGACCATAGAGTTGCGTTGGAGGACCTAGAGATTCCTAGAGAGGACATTTTTGGGGGATACTTTGACCATAGAGTTGCGCTGGAGGACCTAGAGATTCCTAGAGAGGACATTATTTGGGATACCTTGACCATAGAGTTTCTCTTGAGGACCTAGAGATTCCTAGAGAGGACATTTTTGGGGGATACTTTGACCATAGAGTTGCGTTGGAGGACCTAGAGATTCCTAGAGAGGACATTTTTGGGGGATACTTTGACCATAGAGTTTCTCTTGAGGACCTAGAGATTCCTAGAGAGGACATTTTTGGGGGATACTTTGACCATAGAGTTGCGTTGGAGGACCTAGAGATTCCTAGAGAGGACATTTTTGGGGATACTTTGACCATAGAGTTGCGTTGGAGGACCTAGAGATTCCTAGAGAGGACATTTTTGGGGATACTTTGACCATAGAGTTGGGCTGGAGGATCTAGAGATTCCTAGAGAGGACATTTTTGGGGATACTTTGACCATAGAGTTTCTCTTGAGGACCTAGAGATTCCTAGAGA
Source organism: Urosaurus nigricauda (assembly GCA_034509955.1). Lineage (NCBI taxonomy): Eukaryota > Metazoa > Chordata > Lepidosauria > Squamata > Phrynosomatidae > Urosaurus > Urosaurus nigricauda. The sequence goes on along the minus strand of JAOEGL010000014.1, from coordinate 21,303,030 downwards.
GGACATTTTTGGGGGATACTTTGACCATAGAGTTGCGTTGGAGGACCTAGAGATTCCTAGAGAGGACATTTTTGGGGGATACTTTGACCATAGAGTTGCGCTTTCGTCCCTTTTCGCAGGCCTGGCAGGAAACCGCGTCCGCGCGGCGCCGTCCGTCCCGGCGAAGGCCTTCCCCTCGAGGCCGCGGACGCCGGCGCCGTCCTCCCGGGGACGGAGGACGTCATCCGCAAGACGGAGCAGATCACGAAGAACATCCAGGACCTCCTCCGCGCCGCGCAAGAAAACAACCACGACAGGTTATTATATATATATATATATATATATATTTAAACTCATGTATATATATATATATATAAATTCATATATATGTATGTATAGATACAAACATGCAGAATCATATATGTATATATTAACATGTAAATTTATATTATATATATATATATATATATAAACATGTATATTCAAACATATATATATATATAAATGTAAATTTTGTATTTATATATGAACATGTAAATTCATATATATATATATATATATGAAAATTCATATATATATATATATATGCATAAAGTTTTGATCTATGACCGTAAATAAATATTGATTGATATATGTATAAATGTAAACATGCAAAATCATACATATATATATATATATATTAAGATGTAAATTTATATATTTTATATATATATAAAAACATGTAAATTCGTATTTGTATATATATATAAACATGTAAATTCAAACATATATATATATGTATATAAATTTAATATATATTTATATATGAACATGTAATTTCATATAAACGCAAATCCATATATAAAATGTAAGTGCATACAAACACACACACATATATAGGCAAATTTATATATATATATATATATATATATATAAACATGTAAATTCATATACTTATACGTGTACATATATGTGTAAATTAATATATACATATATATATATATATAAATGTGAATTCATATTTATCTTTAAATGCAAATTTATATATATATATAAATATAAATATACACATGTAAATTCATACATATAAATATGTATATATCTAAAAGTAAATTCATAAATATATATATATATATATATATAAACATAAATCCATATATATATATAAAAACCTGTAAATTCATACATATATATATATATATATGTAAATTCATATATATATCGATATACATATAAAGGTAAATCTATATATATATATATATATGTATATATAAACATGCAAATTCATATATACATATATACATTTATATATTAAATAATTATATATATATAAACATGTACATTCATACATATATGTATATATATATATATATATATAAAAGGAAATTCATATATGTATAGATATAAACATGCAAATTCATATATATATATATATATATATAAACATGTAAATTTATAACATATATATATAAACATGTAAATTCATAAATATATATATATATGTATAAAAATGTAAATTTATGAATTTTTATATATGTGTGTACATTCATATATATATATATATACACACACACACATTTAAAGGTAAATCCATATATACATATATAAATATATATATAAACTTGTAAATTTATATCTATATCTATATATATATATATATAAACATTTAAATTCATACATATATATATATGTGTGTGTGTAAAAACATATATATATATATATAAACATACAAATATATATATATATATATGTGAATATAAACATGTAATTTCATATATGTATATATATATATATATATATAACACAAATACATATATATGTTGTTCGAAAACGAAAAAGCACACCTATATATAGATATTTGTGTAATGTATGCATATATAAATATATATATATATATATATGACATTTACAAATACAAATAGATATATATATGACATATATGTGTATGCATATATATATATATATATATATGAGGGACACAGACATTTCTGTAGATATATAGATATGACACACACACTACTGTGTAATGCGCATATATAAATATATTTATATATATATATATATGATATAAATATAAATATATATATATGTATATATATATATATACATATATATATATATGATAGGTATACATATATATATATAGATATATATGACATACACGCATATATATATATATAATATGTGCATATATCTATATCTACATCTATATTGTGTGTGTGTGTGTATATATATATATATATATATACTTTATATATTTTATATATATATATATGCATATACTTTTGGGGATACTTTGACCATAGAGTTGGGCTGGAGGACCTAGAGATTCCTAGAGAGGACATTTTTTGGGGAAAAGTTGACCTTTTTTCCGTTTTTCGGCGCAGCTACGTCCCGTGTTCGGAAAGGATCCACGCGGCCGTGGCCGAGATGGCCGCCCTTTTCCCGAAGGTCAGTTTTTCCGAATCCGCGTTCGCGGCGTCCGGCGCAACTCTGACTATGGTTGCTTATTATTTACTTTATTATTTATTATCATTTAATATTTATTATTTATTATTTAATTTATTATTATTATTATTTTTATTTAATGATTTGATTAATTATGTAATTTATTATTTAATTATTATTATTTATTATTTAACTTTATTCATTTGTTATTAAATTTATTAAATTAATTTATTGTTTTATTTAATATATTTATTATGTAATTTATTATTTAATTATTTATTATTTATTATTTAACTTTATTCATTTGTTATTAAATTTATTAAATTAATTTATTGTTTTATTTAATATATTTATTATGTAATTTATTGTTTATTATGTTAGGGAGTTATTTGTTGTGTTTATGTTACAATTTATTGTTTAATTTAATTATTTAATTTAATTATTGATTTATTATGTAATTTAGTTATTTATTATTTAAAGTAACCTTTTATTATTTAATTTGATTATTTTTTTTTACCAAATGTAGTTATTTAATTGTTTCATTTAAAGATTTGCTATTTAATGATTTGATTTAATTTTTATTATTTCTCTATTATTTAATGATTTATTATTATTTGATTTAACCAAATGATGTAATTTAATTTTAATTATTTATCTGTTTGTTATTTAATGATTTACTGATATAATTTAATGATTTATTTTTTCAGTTCAATTATTTAATTTAACGATTTAGTCTTCCATTTATTCATTTATTTTGACGCATTATTTAATTACTTAATATAATGGTCCGTTGCTTTAATTTATTATTTATTATTTAATTATTTGAATATTATATTATTCAATGAGTTTTTCTGAATCCGCGACGGCGTTCCCAGTTGTTTATTTTTTGCCTTATTATTTATCATTTATCATCATTTAAGTTATTTAATTATTTAACTTAAATTATTGAATTTAATTATTTAATTTTTTTTAATTTAGTCATCTCATTATTTAATCTAGCGGTTGGTCATTCGATTTATTTTTTTATTTTTTATTTTTTATTTTAATTTAATTTATTGATTTAGCAGTTGGCCGTTCGATTTATTATTTATTATTTTATTTTTAATTTTTTTATTTTTTAATTTAATTTAATTTCTCGATTTAGTGGTTTGTCATTCGATTTGTTGTTTACTATTTTATTTAATTATTTAATTAAAATTATTGAATTCAATATTTAATTTTTTTATTTAGTCATCTCATTATTCAATCTAGCGGTTTGTCATTCGATTTATTATTTATTATTTAATTTAATTTTTTATTGTTTTATTTAATTGAATTGAATTTATCAATTTAGCGGTTGATCGTTCGATTTATTATTTATTATTTTATTTTTTATTTTTTAATTTAATTTAATTTATCCATTTAGTGGTTGGCCGTTCTATTTGTTATTTATTATTTTATTTTTAATTTTTTAAATTTATTTTAATTTATCGACTTAGCAGTTGGTCGTTCAATTTGTTATTTATTATTTTATTTTTTTTTATTTTTTATTTAATTTAATTTATCGATTTAGCGGTTGGCCATTCCATTTATTATTTATTATTTAATTTTTAATTTTTTTATTTTTTTATTCAATTTAATTTTATTCAATTTTTTTATTCAATTTAATTTATCCACTTAGCGGTTGCCCATTCCATTTATTATTTATTATTTTATTTTTAATTATTTTATTTTTTTAATTTAATTTAATTCGTCGATTTATTACTTAGTTCGACCGTTTATAATTATTCAATTTAACGATTTTTAACGGTTCCTTTTTTTTTTTTAACGAAGAAGCCCAAGTCGGAGCTGGTCCGCGGGTCGCTGCGCCTCTTGACCGCCAGCGCGTACCGCCTTCTCTCGGAGTGCGCCAAGGCCCTCCCGCCAACGCCGCCGGACGCCGGACCGACTACGGCCGACGTCCAGCTGGTCACTCAGCAGGTCATCCAGTGCGCTTACGACATCGCCAAGGCCGCCAAGCAGCTGGTCACCATCACCACCAAAGAGAACAGCAACTGACCACGAAAATACGGAAAAATAAAACCGCGACATCCGGAACGACGCGAAGCGCGGCCTTTCGTAAGCAGACGTCTTCCGGCGAAAAAATCGAGACGCGTTTTTTAGGAATATTTTAAGGAATATTTTTTAAAGGAACTTTCAGTATTAATTTTTATTTTTAATTGCATGGTTTTTTTTGAGGATTTTTTTTCCTTCTAGGAAATTTAGTTAAATTTAATTCAATTTTTAAAAAATTAAATTTAATTAAATTTACTTAATTTTTTTAAATTAAATTTAATTAAATTTAATTAAATTTTTTAAAAATTGAATTAAATTAAATTTAATTAAATTTTTTAAAAATGAAATTTAATTAATTTAATTAAATTTTTAAAAAACTAAATTTAATTAAATTTTCTTTAAAAATTATTCCCAGTATTTGACGTAACCCACTGCCTTATTCCGTGTTTTTCGAAGCGTGTGTGTGTGTGTTTAATAGGAGCGGTATCCCGTGCGAATCCTGTTCCCGCTTAATTGTTTGGAATCTATTATTATTATTATTATTATTATTATTATTATTTAATTATTATTACTAAAATTATTTTATTAATATTATTATAAATATTATTATTATTAAAATTATTTTTATTATTATTATATATATTATTATTGTTATTATTAACATTATTATCATTATTATTATTACAAGTATATTATTATATGTATATATTATATAATAGTATAATAAGTATATAATAATAATAAGTATATAATAGTATATAAGTATATTATTATTATAAGTATATTATTAT
>JAOEGL010000014.1:21280212-21297699 GCA_034509955.1 Urosaurus nigricauda | reverse complement strand
AGATGACGCACCAAGGAAGGGGCGTGGCTTATCCCCAAAATTATCCTTAGGCCCCTCCCACTTGAATTTGTAAGCCAGGAACTTTTGTAACCCGGAACTATTCTTTTTCAGTCAATGTGTTCCAGTCGGACCATAAATAGGGACGGACCGAACACCGGAAGTAGGCCCAAAAAGCCTCCCTCAGAGTAGTTTTCACCGGAAGTTGATCTTAATAGTGTTAGAGTGATAAAAAGAGCCAGGAAAAGAACAAAATAAGGAGAGAAAAGGTCTCCTCAGTCCATAAAGTTGTGTTCCCTTCATGAAAACTACATAGGGTCTACCTCAGGGGCCACTTCCGGTATAGGAGGCGAAACCGGAAGTGGTTCGACTCCGCATTGGAAAAGGTTTTGTTTTTGTGTATTGTTAAATAAACGTTTTTAAGACCGAGAGAAAGCGATAGAGAGAAAGGGAGAGAGAAAGAGAGAGAGGTGGGAGGCACTTCCGGTCTGAAGGCCCAAACCGGAAGTGGTGTTTTTTTTGCCTCAACTCTATGGTCTCCCAAAACAGTCCTCCTTCAATGCCTCTCTAGGAAAAAAAACACTCATAGAGGTAAAAAGAGGGGCACTTCCGGTCCAGAGGCCCAAACCGGAAGTGGCGCTTTTTTGGCCTCGACTCTATGGTCTCGCTTCACAGTCCCCTTCAATGCCGCTCTAGGAAGTAACCATGGAGATAAAAAGAGAGAAAGGTCCACTTCCGGTCCAGAGGCCCAAACCGGAAGTGGTGCTGTTTTGGTCCAACTCTATGGTCCTGGAGGAAGTCATCTTTGGAGCTCAGCTCTGGAAGGCAGTTCAGCTTCAGGTGAGGAGCAAACCACAATAATTGCCATTATTATTATTGTTATTATCATTAATCATCATCATCATCATCATCATAGTTAATAATAATAATAATAATAATACTTTTCTCTAAGGTTCCCTGGGAGGCTTAGGACCAACAACCCTGCAAGGTAGGACCAAGGTAAGCCCTGGGGTATATAATATATAATATATATATATATGATAATTATAGCTTGCATTATAATTAGGTGGAGGTTTGGTGCTGGGGCTCCTTTCCTCATAAATAGGAATTTATTATTATTATTATTATTATTATTATCTTCATCATCATTATTAGTGTTTTATGTCATGTATAATATATATTATACATATAATAATATATTACAATTCTGTCTTAATTTGTAATTAGGTGCAGGTTTAGCTCTCCTTTCCTCATAAATAGGGATGATGATGATTATTATTATTATTATTGCTGTTGTTTTATATTATGTTATATTATTATATATATATTTATAATATATATATATAATATTATTTATTTATTATTATTATTATTTATTATTATTATTATTTATGTAAATGTCTAATAATAATTCTGTTATAATGTAACAATAATTCTGTTTTAATTATATATATATATATATATTTGTAATTAATAGTATATATATATATATACACACACATAGTATATAATATATTTGATAATTATAGCTTGCATTATAATTAGGTGCATGTTTGGGCTTGCTCTCTTCTCCTTAATTTATAATTAAATGCAGGTTTGGTGTTGGGTCTCCTTTCCTCATAAATAGGAAATTATTATTATTATCATTAATGTTTTATGTTATGTATGATATATATATATATATATATACACATTATGTGTGTGTTTGTGTGTGTGTATATATATATATATATATTAAATTAAAACAGAATTATTATATATATAATTCTTTTTTAATTTTTGAGTAGATGCAGGCTTCTGACTGGCTCTCCTTTCCACATAAATAAGAATATTATTATTATTATTATTATTATTAGTGTTTTATTTTGTGAGTAACATATAAACATATAATATATTAAATAATATATTTAATAATTAAATTATACATATATATAATAATAAATTCCTATTTTGGAGGACAGTTATTATTATTATTATTACTATTAATGTTTTATTTTATGAGTAACATGTAAGCATATAATATATTAAATAATTTATATATATATAATAAAAATAATGATATTTTGGAGGAAAGGAGAGTTGTTATTGTTATTATTATTATTATTAGTGTTTTATGTGTTAAATAGTATATTAAATAATTAAATCATAGATATTAAATAATAATAATAATAATAATAATAATAATTTTGGCTTATATTTTCTTTAGGGACCATAATAGGGTTGCCTTTAGGGTCTCCATAAATACACAAGAACAACAAAAAATTATTTCCTTTTTTTGGGGGGGGGGGGTTGGTTCAATCTCTTTGTATATCTTTTGGCTTGTATTTCTAATTTTTGTCGTATTTTTTGGGAGAAATGGAGTGAAATGGGACCCCCTTCCACAAAAAAAGGATGAATAACGTTTGTCTACGGATGACTGCAACATTATAGACGTGAGTTTGCATTATCTTTATTCTTCCTATTATTATTTTTAAATATCATCACATGTAAAAAAGATATTTAAAGTTCTAGTATAATATTATATAATTAAAAATTAAAAATAATTAAAATTATTATATTATATATTATTATTATATATTAAAATATTCCATATTATATTATAGTATTATTATAATTAAAAATAATTTAAATTTATGTTATATTAAAATATTTCATATTTTACTATAGCATTATATAATTAAAACACTAATTATATTATTATATCATATAATTAAAAATAATTTAAATTTATTTTATATTAAAATTTTCCATATTAAATTATAATATATAATTAAAAATATTAATTATAATATTATATTATAGATTTAATAATTATTTTCTATTAAAATATTCCATATTATGTTATAATATTATATAATTAAAAGTATTATTATAATATTATATTGTTATAGTATAGAATTAATAATTAGTTTATATTACAATATTCCCTATTATATTATATAATTAAAATATTTATTATATTATTATGTCATATATATAATTAAAAATATTAATTATAATTTTATATTATAGATTTAATAATTATTTTCTATTAAAATATTCCATATTATGTTATATTATATAATTAAAAGCATTATTATAATATTATATTGTTATAGTATAGAATTAATAATTAGTTTATATTACAATATTCCCTATTATATTATATAATTAAAATATTTATTATTATGTCGTATATATAATTAAAAATATTAATTATTATATTATTATACCATATAATTAAAAATAGTTGAAAACATTTTATATTAAAATATTTCATAATATATTATAATAGTATATAATTAAAACAACTATAATATTCTATTATTATATTATGGAATTAATAATTATTTTATTTTCAAATATTCCATATTATGTTATAATATTATATAAAAATATTAATAATAATAATATTATATTACTGTATTATAGAATTTAAAATTATTAAAACATTTCATATTATGTTATAATATTATATAATTAAAAATATTAATGATAATGTTATATTATAAAATTAAAAATAATTAAAAATATTTTTTTTATTAAATTATTCCTTGGAGATGTTTGGGGCGGGGCAGTCGTCGAAGGCGCAGTTCCTGGACAAAGCGCGCCAAGCGCGGGAAGAGCGCCGCGAAATCAAGGAGCGCGAACGCGCCGCCGTCCGGATCCAGGCCCTCGTCCGGAGGTTTCTTTGCCGATGCCGGATCCAACGGGAAATCAGGTGCGTCATGAAGGATTCGCACTCGGGGCGGTCTATATATCCTAACACTTTATTTACTCGAAATAATTTAATTTATTATTTTATTTAAAATTAATTTTAATTTATTCTTAGTCACGTAAGCCGCCTTGATTGCTGCAGCAGAATGAAGAATAAAGTATATTTAATTTTATATATTTATATATTTGTAGTTATATATTTATATATAATTATATATATATTAAAATATTATATATATATAAAAATATTATATATATAAATATATATAATAAATAATATTATATATATTATTATGTATAAATAAATATATATAAATTATATAATATATATAAATAAATTATAAATAAATAAATTATATTAATTTATATAAATTATAAATAAATAAATAAATAAATAATATTATATATAAATAAATATATTATAATATATATAATAAATATATAATATTTATATATAAAATGTAATATTTATATATAAGTATTATATATTATATATTTATTTTTAAATATGTATTTATATACAATAAAGTTTATTTAATTATATATATATATATATATATTATAATATATATAATAAATATATAATATTTATATATAAAAATATATTTATATATAAGTATTTTATATATATTATATATTTATTTATAAAGATGTATTTATATACAATAAAGTTTATTTAATTATATATATATATTATAATATATATAATAAATATATAATATTTATATATAAAAATATAATATTTATATATAAGTATTTTATATATATTATATATTTATTTATAAAGATGTATTTATATACAATAAAGTTTATTTAATTATATATATATATATATATAATATTATAATATATTATACTATAATGTATAATATATTTTATATATTATGTATTATTTATTATTAATTCTTTTAATTAGCAGCTCTGATCTAAAACAAAACAGATGAAGAAATAGAAGAGGAATTAGTGTTTCAATTATCAAATATATATATGTTTTATATATGTATGTATGTATGTATGTTGTTTATACAATTTGTAATTAAATATAAGAATTTGTAGTTATATAATAATAATAATAATAATTTGTAAGCTGCTCTGATATCCTTTTGGCTGAAGGGGTACATAAATAAATATTATTATTAATATTATTATTGCTATGTATGTGTGGGTATATTAAAATTTGATATATATTATATATATACATTTAGTATCTATGTATTATGTATTTTATATATATTATTATATAGATATTTTATGTATAATATCATGTTATAGTAATACATGTTATAGTAATATAACACTATAATGTTATAGTAATATGTCATATTGTTTAATATACAAATTATATATATTTATGTATGTGTATAAATGTTAAATTTTAATATATTTCATATATAATATATTTCATTTATAATATATTAAATATATATTAATATACATATATTAAATATAATAGCTATAATATAATAATAATATGATATGATACATTATTACTAATATATATTTATAGTGTATATAATATATAATAAATGTATTTATTATATAATACTACAAGATAATATATTTTATAGATCTTTTCTATATATATATATTTATATATATAGAAAAGATCTATAAAATATATTATCTTGTAGTATTATATAATAAATACATTTATTATATATATTATATATATAATAAATATATTATATTATAAATATATTATAAATATATTATAAATATATATATTATATAGTGTATATAATATATAATAAATGTATTTATTATATAATACAAGATAATATATTTTATAGATCTTTTCTATATATATATATATATTTATATATATATATATATATATAAGTATATAATATATTTTACATTTCAATATATATTAATTATTTAATATACATTATATACATTAATATATATATATATATATATATATATTGATTAAATGAATTACATTTAATTTCGTCCCGCAGGAAAGAAGTGGACGCGTTTTTCGATCCTGACGCGTGTTCGAATCCGGCAAGAGGACGGCGCTCGCGATTTTCAAAAACGTCGCGGAAGCTCCTTTTCGTGTTCAATTTACAAGAGGATAAAGAGGTAAAATATCTTCTTTTTTCCCCTTTAAATACTAAAAAACCCACATTTTAAAATATTTAATACGTTCCTCTGTAGGAACATCTAGGTCCTCCAGCGAAACTCTATGGTTGAATTAACCAAAAGCTCACATTTCTTTATAAATAATACACATAATATAATTTTAATTTTAATAATTTGTAAGCCGCTCTGATAGCCTTTTGGCTGAAGGGAAATTAATAAATTTTATTATTATTGTTATTGTTATGAAGCAGGGTATAAATAAATATAATAATTTATGAATATTATAAATATTATTATTAGAAATTTATAAATATAAATATTATTATTATAAATATTGAGATATAAACAAATTTTACTTCTCTATGTATGTGTGTATAAATTCAAATATATATATATATATATATTATATATATTAATACATTTAGTATATATGTATTGTATATCTAATAGAATTAGATATATCTAATATCATTATATTGTAATATTATATTATATTATAGTAATAAATGTCGTATTATTTAATATATAATTTAATATTTAATATATTTAATATTTAACATATTATTATTTATTATATATTATATAATATATATTTTATTATATAACATATTATTATATATATTATTTAATATATAAGAAATTATATATAATATATTTATGTATATGTATAAACGTTAAATTTTATTATATTTCATATATAATGTATAGTATATATCATATATATTATTTTAAATTTAATTATATTATTAAACTTATCGTTATAATTTTAATATAATTTAATTTAATAATAAATTTAATATTAAATTCATAATATAATTTATTATTAAATTAAATTATATTAAAATTATAACGATAAGTTTAATAATATAATTAAATATAATATATAATATATAATATATAATAATATAATTAAATTTAAAATAATATATATGATATATACTATACATTATATATGAAATATAATAAAATTTAACGTTTATGTATTTATGTATGTGTATAAACGTTAAATTTTATTATATTTCATATATAATATATAGTATAGTTATAATTTTAATATAATTTAATTTTAATATAATTTAAGTTAAATTTAATTTAATTTAATAATAAATTTAATATTAAATTTATAATATATGTATGTGTATAAACGTTAAATTTTTATTATATTTCATATATAATATATAGTATATATCATATATTATTATAAATTTAATTATTAAACTTATAGGTATAATTTTAATATAATTTAGTTTTAATTTAAATTTAAATTTAATTTAATAAAATAATAAATTTAATATTAAATTTATAATATATTTATGTATGTGCATAAACCTCAAATTTTATTATATTTCATATATAATATATAGTATGTATCATATATATTATTTTAAATTTAATTATATTATTAAACTTATAATTTTAATATAATTTAATTTTAATATAATTTAATTTTAATATAATTTAATTTAATAATAAATTTAAATCTAATTTAATTAAATTTAAATTTAATTTAATAAAATAATAAATTTAATATTAAATTTAATCATAATTTCATTATATTATTTATTGCTTATTTCAGAGATTCGAAAAATTGTCCCGCTGTATCTTGCAAAGCATGGATGCCGAGAACGACCCGAAGGTAAATTTTCTCTTCTCTGGAGCAGCAGAAATAAAGCTCGCTCTTTAAATGTGGAACCATTTCTCTGGAGAAGCAGAAATAAAGTTTGCTCTTTCTTCACCAAATATATATAGATAGACATATATTATTGTTATTTTGGGGGTATTTTAACGGCGTCTAACCCGTATTTTCCGCGTCTTTCGCGCAAAAAGGCGTGGTACGTCTCGCTGGCGCTTTCGAAAGACCTGACGCTCCTCTGGATCCAGCAGATCAAGGACCTTTTGTGGATCTCCTGCGAGTTCCTCAAGATCCTCAAGGTACCGAAATTTTAGAAAAAAATTTTTCGAATTTTTCGGCGACGCGATTTATTTTAAATTTATTTTAATTTTATTTTAATTTTAATTATTAATTTTAATTTATTTTATTTAAATTTATTTTAAGCCGGACATCTTGCAAGACGCCAAGATGGTGAACCTCCATCTTACGATGCTGGTGACGTTCACGGATCCCGCCGCCTGGAAAATCCTGCGCGGAAAAGGTGCGTCAATGGCGCCCGCGAATATTACGGTTTTTTTTATTTTAATAAAATATTTTATTTTATTTTAATAAAATATTTATTTTATTTATTTTATTATTATTATTTTATTATTATTTATTATTATTATTTTATTTTATTTTAATAAAATAAAATTTTATTTTATTTTAATAAAATATATTACTATATTATTATTAATATATTATTATTATTATTATTATTATTATTATTATTATTATTATATAGACAGGTATGTGTTTGTGTGTATATAAAATATATATATTTAATAATTTATTATATCATTATAATATTATATTATTTTATTTTAATATATCATTATATGATATATTAAATTATATATATTATTATATATAATTATATATAATTATGCATATTAATTAATTATATTAATTAATATGCATAATTATATATAGAGAGAGATATGTGTATGTGTGTATATATATGTATTATATTACATAATATATTATATATTATTATTATTATTATTATATTTTAATATATTATTATTAATAATAGTTAATATACATAATTATAAATAGAGAGATATGTTTGTATATAAAATACACATTTAATATATTATAATATATATGATATTATTTTAATATATTATTATTAATTAATCACAATTAATATAATTATATAGACAGAGATACATGTGTGTGTGTATATATAATATATTTGCATATATATTTAATATATTATTATAAATTATATTATTCTATTCTCATATATATTTTTAATTAATAATTAATATACATAATTATAGAGGGAGAGATGTGTGTTTGTGTATATAAATATATATATATATATATATACATAATTATATAGACAGAGATATATTTGTGTGTATATATAATATATATACATATATATTTAATATATTACTATAATATTTTTATTTTAATCGAATATATTATTAATTAATATACATAATTATAGAGAGAGAGATGTGTGTTTGTGTATATAAAATATATACATATGTATAATTTATATGTGTAATTGACTTATAATTAATTTCAATTTTTATTTTTCGGCAGGCGAAATCCTGCGTCCGGCGATGAATCACATTTGCGCGAATATCATGGGACACCTCAACCAAAAAGGATTTTATTCCGTCCTCCAGGTTGGTCAATATTTTGATATTTGTTTTTAAATATAAAATAATAAATAATAAATAATAATATTTCGAGTCCTTTCAAAATGGTTTCCCAGTACGTCCCTCGCGCAAAAAGCGACGGACGCGGTTTTCGAAACCGTGATACTGTACATAATAATGATAATTATTAATAAAATATTATATTATAATAATAATAATAATATTAGAATTGATCATTTTAATATTACTTATGCATATTTTATATATATATATATATATATTGTTATTATTATTACTACTATATATGCATAATAATATTTAAATGATAATTTCTATTCTTATAATATTATTATATTATACATTATAATAAATACAATATTTTATTAATATTCGCAGTAGTGGTAGTAAACTTTACCTTTAAAGTGCTGTAGGTTGACACAGCACTGTACATGAAATAGAATAAAATAAAATTTAATAATAATAATAATAATAATAATAATATTACATTGTTATTATATTATAATATTTTATTATTATTATTAATGAATCTTTATGTACAGTATATCTTTATGACACAGCAGTTTACATAAAATAGAATAAAATAAAATTTAATAATAATAATAATAATAATAATCATTATATTATTACATTGTTATTATATTATAATATTTTATTATTATTATTATTAATGAATCTTTATGTACAGTATATCTTTATGACACAGCAGTTTACATGAAATAGAATAAAATAAAATTTAATAATAATAATAATAATAATTATATTATTACATTGTTATTATAATATTTATTATTTTCATTATTATTATTATTATTAATTAATATTTATGCATATCTTTATGACACAGCACTGTACGTAAAATAGAATAAAATAAAATTTAATAAAACGGACCTGCCAGTCTGTTGACTCCTTGCGTTTTTTATTTATTTTGCACATTATTTTTAATTACTATCATTATTATTATTATTAAAATTATTATTATTATTTTCGTCTCAGATTCTTCTGACGAACGGCTTGGCGCGATCCAGACCTTCGTTCTCCAAAGGCACTTTAACCGCCGTCTTTTCTCTCGCTTTGCGGTAAGATCGAAATTATTATTATTATTATTATCATCATCATCATCATCATCATTATTATTATATTATAATTATTACGTTATACTATAACATTATAATAATATTATAATATATTACAATATTTACATAATATTTATAATATATTACAATATTAAAATATTATTTATAATATATTATAATATTAAAATATTATTTATAATATATTATAGTATTAAAATATTATTTATAATATTTTATAATATTAAACTATGATTTATAATATATTATATTGTTAAAATATTATTTATAATATATTATAATATTAAAATATTTTTTATAATATATTATTAAAATATTTTTTATAATATATTATGATATTAAAATATTATTTATAATATATTATAGTATTAAAATATTATTTAAAATATTTTATAATATTAAACTATGATTTATAATATATTATATTATTAAAATATTATTTATATTATAATATTAAGATATTATTTATAATATATTATTCAAATATTTTTATAATATATTATGATATTAAAATATTATTTATAATATATTATTCAAATATTTTTTATAATATATTATGATACTAAAATATTAATTATAATATATTATATTATTAAAATATTATTTATAATATATTATATTAAAATATGATTTATAATATATTATAATATTAAAATATTATTTAAGTAATATTAATTTAAAATATTATTGTTATTAAAAATTGTGATCTTTCGTGACAGTCCCGTGATCGCGGCGCAGTTTTCGGACAATCTTTTGCGATCCTTCTTGATCCACGTCATGTCCGTCCCGGCCATCGTGACGCACCTTGCGACCCTGACGCCCGAGGTGGGTCACCCCAAGCCCCCGAAAAACCCAAAAATTACGTAGAAATCCCCCCATTTTTCCCCGCTCGAGCAGTTCCAATTGGCACCCTAATAATAATATATAATGTAATATGTTACACATATTCTATGCTATGTAATATATTGTAATTTATATATTATATTATTTTATAGTATAGATTATTATATATATTATCTTACAATATTAATAGATTATATTTATTTTTATACATTTATTTATTTACATATTAATATATAAGGCCGTAGGCATTATTATATACTATATATAATTTATATATCTTACAATATAATATATTATCAATAACATATCATAATATTATGTTAAATTATAAAATGTATGAATTATTTATAATATAAAATAATGCCTACAGCATTATATATTAATACATATACAGTATAAAATATATATTAATATAATAAAATTATATTAATTTTTAATAGTATACTAATAAATTATTATTATTATTATTATTATTATTATTATTATATAATATACTATAGTTTTACCATTATTGTCATAATGGTATATAATATTATTTTTATTAATAATTATGAGATTATATATAATATAATGTATTATTGTATTATTATTATAGTGTTTTTATTCAATATATTATATTATATTTAAATATATATTTATTTAAATATATATTTATAAATAAAATATATTTAAATATATTTATAAATATATTTATTTAATATATTATATATATTGTAATAATTTACAATATAATAACATAAAATACAATACATAATATATCATGTTACACATATTTTATATTATAATATTATAAATTATATAATGTATTATTTTATAGTATAGATTATAATATATATTATGATGTATTTTATAATATATATAAATATATATATATATTTTTTAACGCCGTCTCCTCCCTCAGCGCCTCTCGGCGATGGAGTCCCACGGCCTCCTCCGCAGGTTCGTCGCGTTCCTGGGCCGCGAGGACGAATGCCGCGACGTCTGCGCCTGTCTCGAAGGCAGCCATACCCTTTGCCTCCTCGGTGAGCGAGCGAGAGAGAATTCCCGCATGGCAGCGAGCTTTTTTCCCGATGCCGCGGAGAAGAAATTCGATTAAATTTCCGAATTTTTCCGTATTTTCCCCGCGCAGGGAACCTGATCCACTTGGGGTCCCTGAACGAAAAAGTCCTGGAGGACGAGGCGGCCCGCTTCGTGGCGGTCCTGATCCTGATGCTGTCCTATTGCCAGAAGTACGTCTCCCAGAAGAAGTCCAACCTGACCCACTGGCACCCGGTCCTGGGCTGGTTCTCCCAGGCCGTCGATTACGGGTAAGACGGACCCCCGCCACGGCGACCGGGGCGGCCCGAAACCCCTAAAAGTGCTAAAAATATATATATATTGATGTTCGGCCTCTCTAGGAACCTCTGGGTCCTCCAGCGCAACTCTATGGTCAATGTTTCTCAGCATAGAGTTGCAGTGGAAGAGATATAGAGGCCTAATAGAGTGTCCTCTCTAGGAATCTAGGCCTTTCAGTGAACTTTTAGTTAAATTTAACCATAGAGTTGTGCTTGAAAAGATACAAAGGCCTAGTAGAGTGCCCTCTCTAGGAATCTAGTCCTCCAGTGCCACTTTTAGTTAAAGTTAACCATAGAGTTGTGTTGGAGGAGATACAGAGGCCTAGTGGAGTGTCCTCTCTAGGAATCTAGGCCTTTCAATGCCTTTTTAAATTAATTTGACCATAGAGTTGTGTTAGAGGAGATACAGAGGCCTAGTAGAGTGGCCTCTCTAGGAATCTAATCCTTTTGGTGCCACTTTTAGTTAAAGTTAACCATAAAGTTGTGTTGGAGTAGATACAGAGGCCTAGTAAAGTGTCCACTCTAGGAATCTAGAGTGAACTTTTAATTAAACTTGACCATAGAGTTGCACTGGAGGAAATACAAAGGCCTAGCAGAGTGTCCTCTCTAGGAATCTAGGCCTTTCAGTGCCACTTTTAGTTAAAATTAACCATAGAGATACAGAGGCCTAATGGAGCGTCCTCTCTAGGAATCTAGGCCTTTCAGTTAACTTTTAGTTAAACTTGACCATAGAGTTGCTCTGAGGGAGATACAGAGGCCTAATAGAGTGTCCTCTCTAGGAATCTAGCCCTTTCAATGCCTCTTTTAATTAACTTGACCATAGAGTTGTGCTTGAAAAGATACAAAGGCCTAGTAGAGTGTCCTCTCTAGGAATCTAGGCCTTTTGGCGAACTTTTAGTTACATTTGACCATAGAGTTTCTCTGAGGGAGTTACAAAGGCCTAGTAGAGTGTCCTCTCTAGGAATCTGACCCCGTGTCCGCTGACTGCGCCGTCTTCCTCCCCGCAGGCTGAACGAGTCGATGCCGCTCCTGACCAAGCAGCTGCAGCACCTGTGGGGCGTCCACCTGATCCGCGTCCTTTTCCGCGACGTTCTTAGCAAAAAGCTACCGGAGAACCAGGAACCCGCCCGTGTGGCGGCCGTCGCGGCCGGCTCCCCGCAGAACAGCCTCCCCATGAAGAGTACGTATCCGCTGGCGGCCATTTTGGGCGGCCATTTTGGTTGAGGAGTCCGTGGGAGATGTATTCGGCGGCCATTTTGGTTGAGGAGTCCGTGGGAGACATAATCAGCGGCCATTTTGGTTGAGGAGTCATTGGGAGACGTACTCAGCGGCCATTTTGGTTGAGGAGTCCATGGGAGATGTATACAGCGGCCATTTTGGGTGAGGAGTCCATGGGAGATGGATTCAGCGGCCATTTCGGTTGAGGAGTCCATGGGAGATGTATTCAGTGGCCATTTTGGTTGAGGAGTCAATGGGGGAAACTTACTCAGCGGCCATTTTGGTTGAGGAGTCAATGGGGGAAACGTACTAAGCGGCCATTTTGGTTGAGGAGTCATTGAGAGACGCACTGAGCGGCCATTTTGGGTGAGGAGTCTTTGTTTCTATGTATTCCTGCATGCCAGCTTGCTTCGATTCTCTGTATTCCTGCATGTCAGGTTCCTTCAATTCTATGTATTCCTGCATGTCAGCCTGCTTTTATTTTCCGTATTCCTGCATGTCAGCTTGCTTCAATTCTCTGTATTCCTGCATGTCAGCTTGCTTTGATTCTCTGCATTCCTGCACATCAGCTTCCTTCGATCCTCTGACCATATGTTTCCCCCGCCAGACCTCTTCCGGCGCGCCTTCCAGAAGTCGGCCTCGGTGCGCCACATCCTGAAGCCGGTCGGCGGCAAAAGGGTGGACTCGGCGGAGGTCCAGAAGGTCTGCAGCGTCTGCGTCCTCTACCAGATGGCCCTCACCACCTTGACCCAGATCCGGCTGCAAATCTTGACCGGTGGGTTTCGCGTTTTTTTCGCATTTGACGCGTCTTTTCTTCCTGGGTTGCCAACTTACCGCGGCTCCTCCGCCCCTTTCCCAGGCCTGACCTACCTGGACGACCTCCTCCCGAAGCTGTGGGCCTTCATCTGCGAACTGGGTCCCCAGGGGGGTCTGAAGCTTTTCCTGGAGTGCCTGAACACCGACACGGAGGACTCCCGGAGGACCCTCGCCATGCTCACGCTCTTCTGCGACTGCTCACGGCACCTCATCACGTGCGTCGCCTCAGTCGGCCCGTTTCTTTAAGCGTAGGAACCGTAGAATGCATAGAATCAAAGCAAGCTGACATGCAGGAATACATAGAATCAAATCTGCCATGCAGGAATACATAGAATCAATGCAACCTGCCATGCAGGAATGCATAAAATCAAATCTGCCATGCAGGAATACATAAATTCAAATCTGCCATGCAGGAATGCATAGAATCAAATCTGCCATGCAGGAATACATAAATTCAAATCTGCCATGCAGGAATACATAGAATGAAAGCAAGTTGTCATGCAGGAATGCATGGAATCAAGGCATTGCCATGCAGGAATACATAGAATCAAAGCAAGCTGCCATGCAGGAATGCATAGAATCAGAACCATAGTTGTAAGAGATCCCAAGGACCATCCAGTCCAACCCCCCGCCATGCAGGAATACAGAGAATATTATTTTATTATTATTTTATTTTTTTACATAGAGTATTTTTTATTTTATTTATATTATTATTATTATTATTATTATTATTACATTTATTTTATTATTTTATTATTATCATTTTTATTATTATTATGCCTTATTTATATTGCTGAATAAAGCATAATAATAATAATAATAAATAAAAATGATAAAATAAAAATTAAATAAAATAAAAAATAATTAAATAAAATAATAATACAAATGGTGTAATAATAATAATAATAATAATAATAATAATAATAATATAACATTTATTTATACCCTGCCCCTTTGAGATCAGTCGGGGCGGCTAACAACAATAAAATACAATTAAATAGGTAATAATGATAAATAAAATATATGTGATCTCACAAATAAAAAATAAAAATATAGCACATATTTAAATATAGCACATATTTGCCTACTCTAGCATATATTATTTAGTATTATTATTTATATGTTTGTTTGCTTATTTATTTCTTATTAATTTTGCGGGTGGTGGCAAAAAAAATTGAAAAGAATAAAATACTTGAAAAGTAATTCCTGGGGCGGCAAGAAATTAAAAATATTTAATTAAAATATTTTTTTTAAAACAAAAATTAAATAAATTTTTTAAATAAATATATTAAATAAGTTATTGTCATTTAAATTATTGTTTTATTTTATAAATTATTATTTTATAAATTATTATTTTAATTTATATTAAATAAATTATTATTTTAAAAATTAAATAAATTATTAAAAATATTTTTTTTTAAATTTAAAAAATGGATAGAAATTTATTTTTTAAAAAAGGCGTCTTTTCCCGCGTCCTTTTTCGCAGGATCCTCGACGACATCGAAGTCTACGAAGAGCAGATCTCCTTCAAACTGGAGGAACTGGTCACCATCTCCTCCTTCCTCAACTCCTTCGTCTTCAAGATGATCTGGGACGGCATCGTGGGTACGACGATTTCGGCGCCGACGCGGCCTCCCGTTTCTGTAAAACGCGTATTTTTATTTTATTTTATTTTATTAATTTTATTATTTTATTATTTTATTTTATTTTTTATTTATTTTATTTTATTTTTTTATTTTTTTATTTTTTTATTTTATTTTTTATTTTATTTTTTCTTTTTTTTATTTTATTTTTTCTTTATTTTATTTTATTGTTTTTTATTTATTTTTTATTTTTTCTTTATTTATTTTATTTTATTTTATTTATTTTATTTTCCTGCAGAAAACGCCAAAGGCGAAACGCTGGAGCTCTTCCACTCGGTCCACGGTTGGCTGATGGTTTTGTACGAACGCGATTGCCGCCGACGTTTCGCGCCGGACGACCATTGGCTGCGCAAGTACGCGTTTCTTACGTATTTCCCCGGCTCCGGCGTTTCTAATTTCCAAAAGTTTGGAGAGATATCGTGTTTTTAAACCTGACGCCTCTCTAGGAATTTCTAGGTCCTCCAGCACAACTCTATGGTCAAAACTGCCAGACGTTGACCATAGAGTTGCATTGAAGGAGCTACAAAGGTCTAGCAGAGTGTCCTCTCTAGGAATCTCTATGTCTTTCGGTGCGAATTTTAGTTAAATTTGACCATAGAGTTGCGCCTCAGGACCTAGATATTCCTAGAGGGAATGTATTAATCAAATCTGTGAATAATCTAGTATCAAATTGTTAATAATATCAAATAATTTTTATTAATTTTTATTTCAGGGACCTGAAGCCGAGTTTGCTGTTTCAGGAGCTGGAAAAAGACCGGAAACGCGCCCAATTGGTCCTCCAATACATCCCTCACGTCATCCCCCACAAAAACGTGAGTTTGGGGTCAAAAATTTTAAATTTTAAACTAATTTTAGATGGAAAGTGCTTGAAAATTAACGTGGGAAATCGATAAAAGTACAAAATTACTCCCCCCCCAAAATACAATAAAAATAAAAATAACAATTCACAATAGCGATAAATATCAAAAAAGAATACATAGCGAATAACAACGGCAATTAAAAATAACATTGAAAAATGCATAACAATTAAAATAGCAGATCGATAAATAAAATAAAACAGTGAAATTTAATGTAAAAAGTTATTCAATAAACAAGAATAAATTCAATAAATTACAGTGATGTTTAATGTAAAAGAGTTATACAATAATTCAGAATAAATTAAATAAATTACAGTGATATTTAACGTAAAAGATTTATACCATAAATACCTAAATTGAATTTTTCCCCCAATTTTTTTCCCAAAATTTCCAAAAAAATTCAAAAATTTCCAAAAAATTTCCAAAATTTCCAAAAAATTTCTGACATTTCCAAAAATTTTCCAAAATTTCAGCGGGTCCTCCTTTTCCGGAACATGGTGACGAAAGAGAAGGAGAAACTGGGATTGGTGGAGACGACGTCCGCCTCGCCTCACGTGACGCACATCACCATCCGCCGGTCGCGAATGCTGGAGGTGAGCAAACATACGCCTCTCTAGGA
>JAOEGL010000014.1:21267712-21275212 GCA_034509955.1 Urosaurus nigricauda | reverse complement strand
TAGATAAATATTAAAAAAAATACTTTCAATCACAACCATGTGGATTATTATAAATATTTTATTTATTCATATTTATATTTATAGTTCAATATTTAAATATTTTCAATCACAACCATGTGGATTATTATAAATATCTCATATATTTACATTTATAGATAAATATTTAAATTAATATTTGCAATCACAACCATGTGGATTGTTATAAATATTTATTCACATTTATATTTATACTTAAATATTTCAATAAATATTTCCAATCACAACCATGTGGATTATTATAAATATCTCATATATTTATATTTATAGATAAATATTTAAATAAATATTTGCAATCACAACCATGTGGATTGTTATAAATATTTGTTCGTATTTATATTTATAGATAAATATTAAAGTAAATACTTTCAATCACAACCATGTGGATTATTATAAATATTTTTATTCATATTCATATTTATAGTTAAATATTAAAATAAATATTTGCAATCACAACCATGTGGATTATTACAAATATTTTATTTATTCATTTTTATATTTATAGCTAAATATTTAAATAAATATTTGCAATCACAACCATGTGGATTATTACAAATATTTTATTTATTCATTTTTATATTTATAGCTAAATATTTAAATAAATATTTACTATCACAACCATGTCGACCATTATAAATATTTTTATTCATATTCATATTTACAGTTAAATATTAAAATAAATACTTGCAATCGCAACCATGAGGATTATTATAAATATTTTATATATATTTATAATTATAGATAAATATTTAAATATTCTAAATCACAACCGGTGGATTATTATTATTATTATTATTATTATTATTATTATTTTAATAATATTAATAATAATTATAATAATAATTGTTGTTGTTATTATTATTAATTATTATTATTAATTATTATTAATTATTTTTAATTATTATTTCCTCTCCTCGCTTCCTTTATTCCGGCCGTGATTTTTGCGCAGGATCAGCTACATCCACCTGATGGCGCACTTCCGGATGCACACCCAAATCAAGAGCCAGTCCGCGGCGTTCATCGGCGGCTTCCGCTCCATCATCAAACCCGAGTGGATCCGCGTCTTCTCCGCGCCGGAGCTCCAGCGCCTCATTTCCGGAGACAACGCCGAGATCGACCTCGAGGACCTGAAGTAAGGACGGACGGACGGACGGACGGACGCCGGCCATAGAGTCGCCCTGGAAGAGATTCCCAGAAGGAACGCCTCTCTAGGCACTCGTGGGTCCTCCAGCGCAACTCTATGGTCAATTTCTGAAGGAATGCCTCTCTAGGAACTTGTGGGTCCTCCAACGCAACTCTATGGTCAAATTTGGAGGAACTAGATTGAAGGCCTCTCTAGGAATTTGTGGGTCCTCCGGCACAACTCTATGGTCAAATTCTGAGGGCCTAGATTTAATGCCTCTCTAGGAATCTCTAGGTCCTCCAGTACAACTCTATGGTCAAATTCTGAGGACCTAGATTTAATGCCTCTCTAGGAATTTCTGGGTCCTACAGTGCAACTCTATGGTCAAATTCTGAAGGAATGCCCCTCTAGGCATTTGTAGGTCCTCCAATGCAACTCTATGGTCAAATTCGGAGGTATTTGTGGGTCCTCCAGCGCAACTCTATGGTCAATTTCTGAAGGAATGCCTCTCTAGGAATTTGTGGGTCCTCCGGCGCAACTCTATGGTCAAATTCTGAGGGCCTAGATTTAATGCCTCTCTAGGAATCTCTAGGTCCTCCAGTGCAACTCTATGGTCAAATTTTGAGGACCTCGATTCCTAGAAGGAACGCCTCTCTAGGCATTTGTGGGTCCTCCAATGCAACTCTATGGTCAATTTCTGAAGGAATGCCTCTCTAGGCATTCATAGGTCCTCCAAGGGAACTCTATGGTCAAATTCTTAGGACCTGGATTCCTAGAAGGAATGCCTCTCTAGGAACTTGTGGGTCCTCCAGTGCAACTCTATGGTCAAATTCTGAGGACCTAGATTCCTAGAAGGGACACCTCTCTAGGCATTCGTGGGTCCTCCGGCGCAACTCTATGGTCAAATCCTAACCATTCCGCGTTCTCTCCGCAGGAAGCACACGGTCTACTACGGCGGTTTCCACGGCAGCCACCGCGTCATCGTTTGGCTCTGGGACGTCCTCGCCAACGACTTCGGCCCCGACGAGAGAGCCATGTTCCTCAAGGTAAAACTCGCACCCGCGGCCCCCGGGGCGTGTATTGGACGCCATTTTGGGATTTCATCGTTGCTTTCTCTCTCTTCCTTTTCAGTTCGTGACGAGCTGCTCCCGGCCGCCGCTCCTCGGCTTCGCCTACCTCAAGCCCCCCTTCTCCATCCGTTGCGTGGAAGTTTCCGACGATCAGGTGCGTCCCCCGGATACCTCTAGGAAGATCCGGGTCCTCCTCCGGCCCAACTCTATGGTCGAATTTAGCTAAAAGTTGCCCCGGAGGACCTAGGGATTCCTACAGAGGCCTTCGTCGCTCCTCCGACGCAACTCTATGGTCAGTTTCTGTCGGACGCTGACCATAGAGTTTCCCTGGAGGACCTAGAGATTCCTAGAGAGGCATTTATAGCAACTCTATGGTCAATTTCTATTGGACGGTGACCATAGAGTTTCCCTGGAGGACCTAGAGATTCCTAGAGAGGCATTTATAGCAACTCTATGGTCAATTTCTATTGGACGGTGACCATAGAGTTGCCCTGGAGGACCTAGAGATTCCTAGAGAGGCATTTATAGCAACTCTATGGTCAATTTCTATTGGACGGTGACCATAGAGTTGCCCTGGAGGACCTAGAGATTCCTAGAGAGGCCTTCGTAGCTCCTCCAATGCATTTCTAGGGTAAATTTCAGATAGATGCTGACCATAGAGTTGCCCTGGAGGACCTAGAGATTCCTAGAGAGGCATGTATAGCAACTCTATGGCCAATTTCTATTGGACGGTGACCATAGAGTTTCCCTGGAGGACCTAGAGATTCCTAGAGAGGCATGTATAGCAACTCTATGGTCAATTTCTATTGGACGGTGACCATAGAGTTTCCCTGGAGGACCTAGAGATTCCTAGAGAGGCATTTATAGCAACTCTATGGTCAATTTCTATTGGACGCTGACCATAGAGTTTCCCTGGAGGACCTAGAGATTCCTAGAGAGGCATTTATAGCAACTCTATGGCCAATTTCTATTGGACGCTGACCATAGAGTTTCATTGGAGGACCCAGATCTTCCTAGAGAGGCCAATACGGAAAAGCGTTTTTTCCCGCCCTCCGTAGGACACGGGGGACACTCTGGGCAGCGTCCTGCGCGGCTTCTTCACCATCCGGAAACGGGAGCCCGGCGGCCGCCTCCCGACCTCCTCGACCTGCTTCAACCTCCTCAAGCTCCCAACTACAGCAAGAAGAGCGTCCTCCGAGAAAAGCTCCGCTACGCCATCAGCATGAACACCGGGTTCGAATTGTTCCTAGCGCCGTGTGTCCCTCGCTTCGCGAGGAGAAGAGCAGCTGGACTGCCGTTAAATTTCGCGCCGAGAGCATGCGCCGCGCCGTCTTTTTCCGAATTGACCATAGAGTTGCGCTGGAGGACCTGCGGATGCCTAGAGAGGCGCTCGTTCTAGGACTTCCATTGCAACTCTATGGTCAGCGTCCCTCAAGACCAAGGAGGAGTTCCGAAGGACTACAACTCCCATAATCCTCGGCTGGGAAGGTGATGAGAGCGGCGACGGCGGCGGCTTTAAAATAGTTATGATTTTTAGGTAATTATTAAATAAGTATTTAATGTTTTAAAAGAGATTCGGGAGAATTATTTTGAGATTTTTTTCGGGGGGGAAAGAAAATATATCGGCTTGGAAAAATAAATAAATCTCACAATATAGATATATAGATATAAATTATATATATATGTATATTTATTTTATATGTATATATTACATGTATAATTTATATAAACATATATATATATGTGTGTAATATATAGAATGTGTGTGCTTATATATACATATAAATTATATATATGTATATTTATATATATATATATATAAAATATAATTTATATACACACATATATATGTATATATAGAGAGAGAGTGTGTGTGCTTATATATTCATATAAATTATGTAATTTATATATTATCTATATAATATGTAAATTATAATGATTATATATTTCTGTGTATGTGTGTATATATATATATATATAAAATATATAAATCGTTATATATATATATATAACACATATATGCACACAAATTATTATTATATATGTTACTATAATAATATAATATATAAATTATATATATATATACAATTAAATTTCTGTGTATATGTTTTATATATATATATATTTATATATACACATCACAACATATCTACACAGAAATTTATTATATATGTTACATATATTTTATTTTATATATATATATATATATGTGTAAATATATATACATATATATATATAATTTATTATAATATTATAGTATAATTATATATATAATTATAATTATATTTAATTATTATATTTACTATTTATATATATATATATGGATATATATATATATATAAATATATAATTTATATGTGTGTGTGTATTAAATGTAAATTATATATATATAATTATAAATTATATACATATATATATATATATATATATGAACCCACACACATACATATTATATAGATAAGCACACACATAAATATAAAAGTATGTATATAGTTATATTTAATAATATAAGAATATGATATAATATAATAATAAATGATATATAAAATGATATAGATTTTATATGTATATATATAATATATAAATATATATGCATGGGGATATATATATATATATATATAATTTATATGTTTGTGTGAATATATATATTATATACAGAAATATATAAATTACATACATATATATATGTATATATATATATAAATATATAAACCCAAACACACGCATATATATTATATAAATATACACACACGTAAATATATATAAAAATTATATATATATATATATATATAAATATACACACACACACACACACCACATACATACACTCACAAATATATATATAATATATATATTAATCCCTTTGGTTCGCTTTGCTGATAATTCTATTGCTCCAAACGAGCCAAAATTTTCGGGAGTATAGAAAAGTAACTTCTGGAAAAAAACGCGGAAGAGCGAAAGAAACCGTCGCGGTCCGAAGCGGCGCAAAAAAAAACCGTAAGTAGGACCGCCATTTTACTACGAATAATAGTAATACTTTTTATTTAGACTTTGGAATTATTTTCCGGAATTCCAAAATTCTCCCCAAAAAAAATTTCCCAAAATTTCACGTAAAAATTCGTATTTTACGGCTCGGTGCGTATATAAACCAGCTCTTCCTTTCCCTCGCGGTGCGCGGCGTAGCGAGCCAAGACGAACAGGAAGTCGCTCAACCTGAAAAGGGAAAACGCAACCGCCATTTTGAGAGGGACCGTAGAAACGGCTTCCGGCCTCCATTTTGGGAGTGAGGTATTACCTGTTGAGGTACTTCGCCACGTTGGCGTCCGCTTCGCCGGATTTCACCAAAGGAACGACTCTGCGCGAAGGGAGGACAAAGAGAGAGAGAGACGCGTCATAAATCGCCACCCGGGACGGTCATATGTAAAAATTGAGCTGGTTTGAGCCCCTCAGAAGCCATTTTGAGAGGGAATAGGGAAGGGAAATGGCGTCTGGTGTCCATTTTGAATGGGTTTGCAGAGAGGAAAATGGCTCCCGGCGGCCATTTTGAATGGGTTTCAGAGAGAGAAAATGGCTTCCGGCGGCCATTTTGACAGGATTTGAAAAGGAAAATGGCTTCCTTTCACCATTTTGAGAGTGACTGAAAGAAAAATGGCTTCCAGTTGTCATTTTGCGAGGGACTTAAAAGGAAAATGGCTTCCTGTTGTCATTTTGACAGGATTTGAAAAGGAAAATGGCTTCCCTTCACCTTTTCGAGAGGGATTGAAAGCAAAATGGCTTCCGGTTGTCATTTTGAAAGTGATGAAAAGGAAAATGGCTTCTAGTCAGTATTTTGAGAGGGACTGAAAAGGAAAATGGCTTCGTGGCCATTTTGACAGATTTGAAAAGGAAAATTGGTTCTAGTTACCATTCTGAGAGGAAAATGGCTTCCTTTCACCATTTTGAGAGGGTCTGAAAGAAAAATGGCTTCCAGTTGTCATTTTGAGAGAACGTGAAAAGGAAAATGGCTTCCAATGGCCATTTTGAGAGTGATAGACAAGGAAAATGGTTTCCAGTCAGCATTTATGGAGGGACGGAAAGAAAATTGGCTTCCAGTTGCCATTTTGACAGGATCTGAACAGGAAAATGGCTTCTAGTCAGTATTTCGTGAGGACATGAAAAGAAAAATGGCTCCGGGGGTGGCCATTTTGAGGGGGTCTGGAAAGGATAATGACTCCCAGTGGCCATTTTGACAGGATTTGAGAAGAACATGGCTTCTAGTTACCATTCTGAGAGGATTTCAAAAGGAAAATGGCTTCCAGTTGTCATTGTGAGAGGGACTTAATATGAAAAGGCTTTCAGTCGACATTTTGAGGAGCACATGAAAAGGAAAATGGCTTCCAGTTGCCATTTTGACAGATATGAAAAGGAAAATGGCTTCTAGTCAGCATTTTGAGAGGACATGAAAAGGAAAATGGCTTCCAGTTTTGAGGAGGGACTCAAAAGGAAAATGTCTCCAGTGGCCATTTTGAGAGTGTTATTAGAGGAAAATGGCTTCTTGTGCGGCCGTTTTGAGAGTATTAGTAGAGGAAAATGTCTTCCAGCAGCCATTTTCAGAGGGCCTAAAAGGAAAATGGATCCTGGTGGCCATTTTGAGAGTGATACAAAAGGAAAACGGCTCCCACTGGCCTTTTTAGAGTGTTAATAGAGGAAAATGGCTTCTGGTGGCCATTTTGAGAGCGTTAGTAGAGGAAAATGGCTTCCGGTGGCCATTTTGAGAGTGACCGAAAAGAAAAATGTCTCCCAGAGGCCATTTTGAGAGGGCCCAAAGAGGAAAAATAGAGTTCACAGACCTCCGCCACCCCCGTCACTCACCGCCGCTCGGCCCTGCGACAGACGGCCCTGGAGAGGTGGAGCGCGGCGCTCGTTTTTGCCCCCGGACTGAAACGGAAATGAATGCGAAACGCGACAAGTTACGAACCAAACAGATATTATCGAGAGAACGTGACCCAGGGGGGAGGATTCGAACCCGGGTCCGGCGCACGCTTACGGGCAAAATGAAGGACCGCAACGGCGGGGAGGAGGTCGGAGTATCCGTCGATCCAGGACTCCAGCTCCAGGACCGGCTTCTCGTCGAACCGGGGTCCGTTCTGCGGAAGAGTGGAAAACACCGGTTTAAGTGAAGGCTCTGGGTTTCGAGGATCGCCCAGAGCAGGCCTCTGAGCGTGCGCAGAGTGCTTTCGCGACGATTTAAGCTAAGCAAGCTGGAGCCCTATAGGAATAAGTAGAATATCA
>JAOEGL010000014.1:21266056-21267612 GCA_034509955.1 Urosaurus nigricauda | reverse complement strand
CATGTGCCGCCGTCGGCCTTTTCTTCTCCTGTCACTCTTGCCGTTTTGCACGCTGCGATTGTGACAAAAGGCGTGCAATTAAGGTGTCAGGATAAAGGGAGACGTAGAGTCTTTCCTTAACGAGGAAGAGAATTGATTTAAAAACGCCTAAAATTAAAAATAATTTAAAAGGTTGAGTGTGAATCCATTGCTCTGTTATCTACTATTCTCTGGACCAGCAGGAAAAATGCTTTTATTTTGATATTGAATCCATTGCTCCGTCTTCTCCTATTCTCTGGAGCAGCAGGAAAAAAGCTTTTCCTTTGATATTGAATCCATTGCTCTGTCATCTCCTATTCTCTGGAGCAGCAGGAAAAAAGCTTTTCTGTAGGATTGAATCCATTGCTCTGTCATCTACTATTCTCTGGAACAGCAGGAAAAAAGCTTTTCTGTAGGACTGAATACATAACATTTCTCCATTGCTCTATTCTCTGGAGCAGCAGGAAAAAAGCTTTTCTGTAGGGTTTAATCCATTGCTCTGTCATCTCCTATTCTCTGGAGCAGCAGGAAAAAAGCTTGCTCCCTCCTCAAAAGGATCCATCTTCACTATGACCTCCCTCCAAATCTTTAAACAGGGCTTTTCGCACCGTGTGCTTCGAGTCGCAAATGGGCTTAAATAAAATCCCGCTAAGGTGGCGGGGGACTTTTCGAATGACGCCGCGGTTCGCACTCATTACTCCGTGCCAGAAAACCTCTTGGCTCCTGGGATCTCTCCTCTAATGAGGCCAAGATGTATGTCTGGCTGGGAAATTAATGCTTAGACGAGTTAATTTGTTTTTATTAGCCCTCTTGTCTCGGCGGCAGGAAGCCTGCTCTGGAGGCCTTTAATTTGGGATAAATCAATACAAGGGAAAGAAAAAGGAACCTACTTCTTCTGCCATGCAGGAATACATAGAATCTGTCAGCCATGCAGGAATACATAGAATGTTGTGCCATGCAGGAATACATAGAATGCTTCTGCCATGCAGGAATACATAGAATCCGTCTGCCATGCAGGAATACATAGAATCCCTCTGCCATGCAGGAATACATAGAATGCTTCTGCCATGCAGGAATACATACAATACACCTTCTGCCATGCAGGAATACATAGAATGCTTCTGCCATGCAGGAATACATAGAATCCGTCTGCCATGCAGGAATACATAGAATCCTTCTGCCATGCAGGAATACACAGGATTAATTGACTCTTTCAAAAAATTTAATCAGATTGCATCCATAAAGCGTGGATGATGGTGGTTGCAGTCCCAAAATCTTTTGCGCATGCAAACTAGGCTTCATCGAATAATTATATTCTCTAAAACCCGAACCCGCAGCAGGTTAATTAGCATCCTGAGCACGTTTCTGAATTGCTTCGTCTCCTGTTTTTGATGCGTCCCTTTCCTAATTAGCCTTTATTAATGAGGGGCGACCTCTCCTTTATTCGGAGTCGCCTGCCGCAATCTGTCATCCGGCTTCGTCCCGGCAGGGAGTCCGAAGCGCACCTGCTTCAAAATGGGAGGAATCGCGGAATAATT